>JAWPHD010009099.1:0-107700 GCA_037043455.1 Cyrtodaria siliqua | reverse complement strand
CAAATGTTGACATTATTGACGTCATTGTTGATTTGTGTGACATTTATCTTCCCCATGTCTAAAATCAGGCTTTCATTCACCAATGTAAAACGCCGATAACTTTATCCGGTATGCAAGAAGCAAGAATCAAATGTTACACCATAATGTTCGTCTGGTTTCTATATTTTCCTTGACTCAGCGGCCTTGTAGTTGTCGCCAATTTTACAATAACATTTTGGCAATCTGGAAAAGTAGCTGGTTCTAATACAAATACAAGAAGACCCTCATAAATTGCTTCAGTTTCAAACACATTAAATAAGCCGCATACTGAGTTTGGATGAATTATTATTTATGAACATTTCTGGACTGGAAAATATGACGATGTGTTTTTGCTGTTATCAATATTAATTCATTTAGGGTTCATCTTGCTAGCATTTGCACATACAGTGAATACAAGTTGATGATACAGCTGAACGTTTCTCTGTGATGTCAGTTTACCTCGATATATTGTGATAAATCATTGTTCAGAACAAATAAAACATTTTTTTCTTTTTTTCGTCTTTTGTTTTTAGGTTTTTTGTTGTTTTTTCTTTTCTTTTTGTTTACTTTTTTAATCTTTCTACTTTATTTTCTAAAGTTTTGATATTTACTGGTAGTTAATTTTAAATCTATTTAGCACAGATGTTTATAATTATGTTATCTTGACAGAAGAAGAATTTCTAAATATTGAATGTTATGTTGGTGTATACGTTCTAATTTTATTTTAATCCAAACGTTTTCAATGTCCGAGATAATTTGAGAGAAATGTTTGTATACATATTGGACATGTATAAACATACTTTGCTATGCACTGATGTCACATATGTAAGATATTGGTTGACGGTGGACTTAACAAGTGCATGCCAATATGTCCTGATAAGTAAGTCGTTCGTGTAATATGATTCGGGTACAGTGCCAGGACAATCTAAATACTCCATGCAGTTGTCAATCGCTACGCTATGGTATTATAATTCGAATATAGTTGACATTACTGCCAATTCGTTTAAAACGTATATACCATTTCCGGACTACATGCTCCATTTACCTCATAACCTTTGGCGTAGGAGTGTAATAAATATTTTAAAAAACTATGTAATGAGAAAGTTGGAAATCGTCGAACACGATAAATACAAATAATATTGCAGTCTAAGTTTGACTGAGACTGTTATGAACGGTAGTGAAAAGTGCTTGCTACCGTTCACGCCCTTTATCCCCGGGTTGAGCCGTTTTTACTACACGGTGTGGTATGGAGAGGACGGGGCAGTTTCGACTACACGGTGTGGTATGGAGAGGTCGGTGCAGTTTCGACTACACGGTGTGGTATGGAGAGGACGGGGCAGTTTCGACTACACGATGTGGTATGGAGAGGACGACTACACGGTGTGATATGGAGAGGACGACTACGCGGTGTGGTATGAAGAGGACGACTACACGGTGTGGTTTGGAGAGGACGAGGCAATATATATAGGCAGCCGCATGATATCCCCCCTTTTCTCTGAAACGTTTTGTCAGTGGTGGTAGCTTTTTGTTTGAACATGTGTTTGTCTTGTAATAATGTTTATGGATGTCATTCGTAAACAAAAAAGTGTTTTCAAACAATATACGGAAATCGATGCGGCAGTTTCGACTACACGGTGTGGTATGGAGAGGACGGGGCAATATACGGAAATCTTAGCGGCAGTTTCGACTACACGGTGTGGTATAGAGAGGACGGGGCAGTTTCGACTACACGGTGTGGTGTGGAGAGGACGGGGCAATATACGGAAATCTTAGCGGCAGTTTCGACTACACGGTGTGGTATAGAGAGGACGGGGCAGTTTCGACTACACGGTGTGGTATGGAGAGGACGGGGCAATATACGGAAATCGAAGCGGCAGTTTCGACTACACGGTGTGGTACGGAGAGGACGGGGCAGTTTCGACTACACGGTGTGGTATGGAGAGGATGGGGCAATATACAGAAATCGAAGCGGCCGTTTCGACTACACGGTATGGTATGGAGAGGACGGGGCAGTTTCGACTACACGGTGTGGTATGGAGAGGTCGGGGTAGTTTTGACAACACGGTGTGGTATGGAGAGGACGGGGCAGTTTCGACTACACGATGTGGTATGGAGAGGACGACTACACGGTGTGGTATGGAGAGAACGACTACGCGGTGTGGTATGGAGAGGACGACTACACGGTGTGGTATGGAGAGGACGAGGCAATATGTATAGGCAGCCGCATGATATCCCCCCTTTTCTCTGAAACGTTTTGTCAGTGGTGGTAGCTTTTTGTGTGAACATGTGTTTGTCTTGTAATAATGTTTATGGATGTCATTCGTAAACAAAAAGGTGTTTTCAAACGGTTTAGGAAGAGAATAGATTGCTAGTTGAAATTAGTATATATATTATGACATATAAAAAAAAACAATATTACACGTTTAAACATAGTAGAACATGTGTATGTTGTTTAATAAAAATTGTAGAACGAAATCAAAAAATGTCTTCAAATTAATAAAATCTTTTGAAATTTCCGAATTAATTTAAAAGAGATGTATATATATACATCTGTAATCCCATTTTGTTAAACATTCATATAACTAACACGTGCAATTTATAAATACTCCTTATGTATTTATATAACTAACGCATGTAATTTATAAATACTCCTTTCATGTAATTTATAAATACTATACAATTATGGACTTTTCAGCTGTTATACATGATGTGATATGCACCAAAAAAATCATTATTGACCGAGGCGATAGCCGAGGTCAATAATGATTTTTTGGTACATATCAACATCATGTATAACAGCTGAAAAGTCCATAACTGTTTTATTATATAACCCTCAATTTACAATTATATAAAACAGGTCAATATCAAAAAAACAATTATATAAAACAGGTCAATATCAAAAAAACAGGTCAATATCAAAAAAACAGGTCAATATCGCTAGATATTTTTTCTAAAAAATTACTTTTTAGCCAATGAAAACGCGTCTATTTATAAGTTATATAATAATCCTTGTTATGTATTTATATAACTAACGCATGTAATTTATAAATACTCCTTTCATGTAATTTATAAATACTCCTTGTTATGTATTTATATAACTAACACGTAATTTATAAATACTCCTTTTTATGCATTTATATAACTTATAGTCGGTCGGTATTGCGTTATATACTAAAGCGAACAATACTCAATTGCCGCTATATATTTTATATACGTTACACTTAATTCCAGGTAATATTCCAGAACAATACCAAGATGTTTTGAACAAAAAGGTGTCGCAGCTAGTTATAGAAAGGACAATGCTGTTGTAAACTTTTTAATAGCAGTACACTATGTAACAATATTGTAACACTATGTAACACTATGTAACACGAAATTCATAAAGGTTGACTTTCTTTACACTATGTAACACGAAATTCATAAAGGTTGACTTTCTTTACACTATGTAACTTTCTTTACACTATGTAACACGAAATTCATAAAGGTTGGCTTTCTTTTTCAACATGTTAACCATTTAAGGTTCCTCTCAACTGCCCAAAATGAAAAAAAAGTAAATTTAGTTTTATATGTGATTTTGTTGGAGTTTGTACATGTTTTGTATATCATTTTAAGCGTCTTCGAACCAAAATTTTGAAAATAATAATGTTTTTGCACAATTGTTTTATTATTATTAATATTTTGTAAACATGTAACCGTAATTTGGACATCATACGACGGAATCTCAAGTTCTTTTTATTTTACGGCTTTGGAAAAAATAATTATGAATAAGTCAACTTCAATGTCTACCTCAGGCAGTGCCTTTTGAATTTTGTCAAAATTTAATGTCACAAAACCCATAATTTATAAAAATAAAACACCTATATTTTCAAATATGCTTACAATTTGGGCCTATTTTTACCATTTGTCATTTATATCTTAACGTGCATGCTTGCACGGGATATTATGGAGGTTTGACAGCCGGATATGAGTACGGTTTTATGAATGTTTCATGCTGATCGGGAGGTGATCGCATAAACAACCAACTTTAGCAAGGTGAAACAATCATATAGCTACCTTGTTTTGTCAAATGCTGTATAAATCCAATTGCAATATTGCAATATTATCATCTTTTTCGCGATTTCGGAAGTGCCAGATAACGTACACCGGAAATTATAACCGAAAACGTAGGTCCCACGTTGCAGGTGCACGTCTTAAATGTGAATATATTAAAGGATGTAGTAACTGTGTAATATTTATACAAAATTAGGATGGTATGGTCTAAAATAAACACTCTCCATCTTACTCGATGAGTTTGAGAAGACTATTTCTGGCGTAATTTTACAATTTCGCCAAAACAGAATGAAGCCAGAAAATTATTGTAAACAAACGTCGGCGAACCTATAAATAAAGCGACATCTTATGTCCGATCAAAGAACAGTATTGACGGTATGGTTAAATATAACAAGGATGATATATTGCATGTTCATCTTTTACTAGAAAATTCACTTAAACGCGTGTATTTGGTTAATATGCATCACCACTGTCTAGGGCAAAAAATGGCGACATGCAGTTAAACACGAGGTCACTTTCGAGGTCAAAATACGTAACGTTATATTAGTTGGCATGGGATTTTCGGCTTGGCACAGCCTTCAGTATATCAAAACAGAATTATTTTCATTATCAATTTTCATTATTTCTCATTTTGAAGTAACTTGAGATTCCGTCGTATGATGCCTAAATTAAGGTTACATTTTTACACAATATTAAAAATAATAAAAAGAAATTGTGCAAAAACATTATTATTTTCAAAATTTTGGTTCAAAGACGCCAACAATGATATGCAAAACATGCACAAACTCCAACAAAATAACATATATAACTAAATTTCCTTTTTTCTTTTTTGGGCAGTTGAGAGGAACCTTAATGTAAAGAGATTGCAAAGGTTTACAACCTAAGTTTTCCCACCTGCTTGAGCCAAACTCGTATTCTTTCAATAACGAAACTTTGAAACCGTAACATTTGGTGGGGTAATTGTTGTTTTAGTCTTTTATCCGAAAGGAAAGAAAAGGTATAATGTAGCCATGTACCATTTGATTAACAGCAGCATATTATACATAGAATATAAAGCGGAAATTTCGGAGTTAGTTTCGCTGTAGTATATTTTTAATATGTTTGACAATTCTGTTTATTCATTTAACAATAAGTATATAACAATATAACATATTGTTCTAATCATATACTCTATATGGTATCAATTGATATTGTCATAGAAAATACTAAGCAGCATTTGAAAAGAAAAACAAATGCAACATTTCAAACTACATGTTTTTATGTTCTCATGGTCCCATTTTTTGCTCGGGACATTCGTTA
The DNA here is from genome assembly GCA_037043455.1 of Cyrtodaria siliqua. Classification (NCBI taxonomy): domain Eukaryota; kingdom Metazoa; phylum Mollusca; class Bivalvia; order Adapedonta; family Hiatellidae; genus Cyrtodaria; species Cyrtodaria siliqua. The sequence goes on along the minus strand of JAWPHD010009099.1, from coordinate 102,333 downwards.
TGCATGTGTCGATATACGTGCAACTGAATCGATCCAGAAATATGGTGAACCTGGGGACGTAAATCGGAAGACACCAGCCAGTTCACTCACTTTCGTATACCATTGAGTTAACATATACCATTGAGTTAAATTGGGGACGTAAATCGTAAATCGGAAGATACCGGCCAGTTCACTCACTTTCATATACCATAGGGTTAACCTGGGGACGTAAATCGGAAGACACCAGCCAGTTCACTCACTTTTATATACCATTGAGTTAACATGGGGACGTAAATCGGAAGATACCAGCCAGTTCACTCACTTTCATATACCACTGAGTTAAACACTTGCTGTTCTCTCTATTGATTGTGTGAATAAACTATATTACATAAATACTTTCCTTACTGGTTATTTTCTGTCTCGAAAATGGATCATGTTATTTATATATTTTAAAGTAGCTATCCAGCCAACAACAGCCACATTTTACAATATATGTACACTGTTTCGAAACCTACTGGCGACGAGGTATATATATATAACTTACATATTTTAAGAATCCAAACTCTATAGACACAATATAAACTGCTTTAACCGGCCAGGCCAAACCTCAAAACTGGAGTCTTGAATTGAGTTACCAACTCATAATTCATATTATGCATATTCAATCACGGCAATTTTACGAACTCGTTAAAAAGCCTATGAGGGCTTTTAATTGCAACGTATGCATTAATATATGCCCTGAACACCTGGATAGAGTTTTGATAAATGGGTTTACAGTGTAATTTTGCCGTTATTTGGCGGAATAGTTTCTTTAACACGTTTTATAATTTAATCAACACTGTACTGATTGTCCAAGTGAGTTTTAAATACAGGGTTTAACAAATTTAGTCATTTCACGACGGTGTCTACTTGTTGCAATGAGCTCTATGCTCATGTTTATATTGTTACCACACTGGAATACCACGCCGTACAATAATGTCATGATAACTCCAAGACACATTATTCTGAACCCGGGCTGACCAGTCTTAGCACTACCCTTTATATGCTGACCAGTCTTAGCACTACCCTTTATATGCTGACCAGTCTTAGCACTACCCTTTATATCTTGACCAGTCTTAGCACTACCCTTTATATGCTGACCAGTCTTAGCACTACCCTTTATATGCTGACCAGTCTTAGAACTACCCTTTATATGTTGACCAGTCTTAGCACTACCCTTTATATGTTGACCAGTCTTAGCACTACCCTTTATATGCTGACCAGTCTTAGCACTACCCTTTATGTGCTGACCAGTCTTAGCACTCCTTTTTATATGATGAGCTTCAAGCAAGAAAGCTACAAGTACCATTTTTATAAACTCTTTGGAACGAGCCGGCCGGTGTTTGAACCCACGGCCTGCTACATGCGAGGCGGCCGGGGTTTGGACCCACGGCCTGCTACTTGCAAGGCGGTCGGGTTTGAACCCGCGGCCTGCTACATGCGAGGCTGCCGGGGTTTGAACCCACGGCCTGCTACATGCGAGGTGACCGGGGTTTGAACCCACGGCCTGCTACATGCAAGGCGGCCGGATTTGAACCCACGGCCTGCTACATGCGAGGCGGCCGGGGTTTGAAGTGATATATATATCTAGTTATTCTGTACCGTAAAGTCGGTGGGTGGGGAAATTTTAACCACTGCTGTGCCAAGTTTCCAAGAGACAAGAGTTAGGAAATACACGTGTACTCTTGTGAAAATGAGCATATACACAAATATCATACACAGCTAAACGAATATCAACTGGAATTATTTTATTGTTAAAATAAAATGCCAAAAGATACAAGACAGGAAAGAATACATACTTTAGTAGTTTGTTTATCCAATTGGAATTACAAGTTGCAGAAGAATAGTTGAGTTGGTGGCAGGTGGGTGAAGAAATCCATCGTTGATTATCTATAGTAGTTTTAGTCGTAGAAGATTAAAGTTGGTCCAAGTAGATTGTTGTTTCGACGAATGGGATGACTGCAAAGATGGTAAGTAGGTCAATCCCATTTCCGGCTCGAAAGATGTTTAGAAGCTCTCTCCGACCAATCAGGGCACGGTAGATTTAAAGCCTGTCTAGTAGGACAATCCGCGTGCTCGTGAAATTCTGCGCTGTCACCGCTAAGCAGGTTAATCCTGTTGGTTGTAAGTCCCGTGATGTTTATGTCTTGTATCCATGGTGGTTATACGTCTCAGAAGGGCAACGGTACCACCCTAGTGTGGGGTGTATACCTAATCTGAGCGTGTCGTATCTGTACTTATGACTGCCTGAGTACTACACTTTCAATGTTTAGCTCGATTGGACTAGCTTTACCGAAAGCCCACCGGGCCCGACGATGATGGTGGACGATGGTGGTAGTCACGTTCTAACAACATTTTCAACGTTCGGTTCGATGTGTAACGACAACAGGGCCCGAAGTTGATGGTTGACGTTGAAGGTTATTCCCTGCAGGACGTGTCGACATCGCTTGAAGAGTTGTAGGTATCGTCGGTAAGTAAGTGAAAAAGCTGACCAAGCCTCAATCCGTTGTAGACGGACACGTCCTGCTGGTTCGGTGGTCTGAACGGGAATGTGAACATACTTTAAAGCTACAGAGTCCCTATATCAATCGATTTCTTCTTTGTAGGCGTGTCTTTATTTGTAACTTCATGTTCACCAGCTCATGCCGAACTCGGGTATTTAAGAGAGCAAATATAGCGCAGGAAATCATTTACTGTACATCCATGTACATCGACCAGAGCACATCGTACCTATACACAGGTAACAGTAATTTTTACAGAAAAAAAAGTTAGTTTTCTTTCGGGGCTCGAACGCACGACCTTCTGATTTCAAGTCCTGTGCTCTATCCACTGAAGTACAACGCTACTTGAGAAATTAGTATACTAACTACCATTTTTTATGAGGCAAAATAACTGAACATATTTGAACGCAACTAAAGATGGATCAGTAAATATGCAGTCCATATTGTTGCACGTGTAAATTAACATTGCCTGGTGTAATACTATGTCTTATCAATATGAAACTAATACTTCGCCTCAAATCAGCCATATCTCGACTTGTTATTTAGCTCTTGATGAGTTTGTGTGCGCGCACTTGTTATTACTTAATGCCTATTTAGTGTTAAAAATGCTACAAAATACCAATAAATAGCAGTGGTCTAGAGGTTCAGCGTACATCTTTCAAATCTTACAAGTGCAAGGCTGTGGTTCAAATCCCGTTACGGGCAACTATTTTTTTATCACATATATTCTGAAGCCGTATATTTATCGATGTTACTTGTACGGAGGCTAAATAAAAATGTGAAATTTTACGTATTGATTTCTCCTTATTTACTGACTTTTGGGGTATTCGTCGATTTGAAACTACTTCACACAGGACTCATTCATATTCATGAGTTATTACCAGTTACAATAGGGAATACAGCTTTAACATAATTTTTCTAAGTTCAAGGCCTGAAACAATACTTCATATTGACTAACCGATTATAACTGATGATTGATCGGTTACCGGTACACCCTACCAATGGTAACCAATTACCGATTGTAAATTTCAACTAATTGCCCATCACTAGTAAATGACAGATGACATAATTTGGATCTTGCCTTGTTTTTGCAGCGTATTAGCACAATTTTGAAAAAAACATATCGTCTCATTTCGAATAAACTACACTTTTCGGTTTACGGAGCTAATTGCTCAAACATCTGGCATACCTGAATAGAAAATGGCTATTCTGTGGTCTAAAAATACACTGATTAGTGATGGGCAGTCGGTTGAAATTTACCAGCGATCATCATTTACAGTCGGTTGGATGTAACCGATCAATCATCGGTTACAATCGGTTAGTTAATATGAAACATAACATGTGTATGTTAATCTGAGTTTTAGGACTTGAACTTAGAATTATTACTGATTAATCAGGTATTCTTTCCTGTCTTGTGTGCCATTTCAACAGCAAAATAATTATAATTGATATAAATGTGTTTATTTGTTCATTTTCACAAGTGTTGTCTCATGGAAAATCATGGTTATTTCTATTTTGAACATTAAGTGCATTTTTACATGCAGCCGATGATAGATTATAGACTTTCATAATCGATCATCATAATCGGATGCCTAAGTAACTGATGATCGATTCGGTTACAATCGAATAATCGGTACACTGATGATATGTTATCTTTCTGGCACTGTTTATGATTTTATCATTTATCATACCTCCCAAGGCACATTATTGTTGATAATATAAGAACAGGTTAATAATATAAACAGTATATTTAAGAATTGATTCACTAGTTTTCAGTATTCCTTGGGTTTTAACGATGGCAGTGGTTGGCAAATTTACCATAAAATGCAAAGTGAATGAAAAATTTACCATAAAGCTATTTATGGTAAAGTTGCCACTCACTACCACCGTTCAAATCCCAATATTTACATTTCTATTGCATTGACCTTAAATGAAACATATTTATTTGTTGCATTTAAATTCCCAGTGAAATAACACTTTTACATTTTGGGCAGAGTTAATTAAGGCAAAAAAAGGTATAGTGACTGTTTATTCGTATGATTAACTTGAGAACTGTCGTAAGTTGCTATAAAAAAGCGTGCAAGGTTGGCAACATCACTGTTAAAAAGTGTATAAAAGGATTAAATTCAATATTCCTTTATTTGTACGGGTTATGAAAAACATTTAAGCTAGTTTAAATTTAGCGAGAAGTGTCTCGGACTTCACACACTTTAAACTAGCCTAATATTTTGGATAGCCTGTTGAAAGATCTAAATATTGAATTAAATCCTTAAAAAATCAATTCTTCGATGGATTAATCTAGTTTTTCATTTGCCTGACTCCAGTACATGCTTGTTAACAGCCCTCTGCTAGGAAATATTTTCCTTTTTGCAGTGTTATACAGTAGCCTCTTGAACATACATTTTTAATGGCGTATCAACACATTATCTAAGGTTATCTAAAGCCGCACCAGGCAGAGGAGAAGGATATATAGGAATCATAAAACCTTCAATACACTTTTACATGGGACTGCCCACTTTATGTTCGGCGCATCCTTGGCCGGGATAGTAAAGAGGCTGCGTCTAAAACGTTCTCATCTCTCACAGCTACAGGTTTGAATCCCACTGTAAGCTTGACTCGTCAAGTGAAAAAGTGTCAATAATCACGGACGGCTGGAGCTATATAGTACTGGTTCTACCCAAGAAAAAAAATGGATTTGCTTCTACCACAAAAAAAATAGACCGTCATATATAGCCTAACATGTGCTAAATGACCTAAACATAACACAGCATTCAAACAGTTTATGTCCACATCAAAAAGACAAAGCTAAGAAATTAAACGCATTCCCATGGGCACATTGAAACACTCAGTGGTGCAAGTAAGATCTCTAGATTCAAAGTCTATCATGCTGTGTCACAACCGTTTCAGAAATTTAGACGTTTTAGACAAATGCTATCAATAATGTTTGCTGAATCGATTATAAAACTGTGTTTTGAAAATATGTGGGTTTTTTGTTGTTGTTTTTAATCTCTTTTATATTTTTCAGTGCCATTTCTGCCTTAATTAAGCTGCACCCTTAGATGTCCTGAATGTTCAGGAATGTCCAAACTAAAAAGGACTGGATGTACATGTACCATTAATGAGGCGCAGTCATCTGTGGTTGATGGATACAATAGTGGGATACGTGATGTACCAAACAATCAATTGTGGCCAACGGTTAGTTATTTAGTAATTGATATTAAGTTATGACATTCCACAAGAGATCATTGCAAAAAATATTATCGCTGAAAACAAAGCATACAAGCTACTTAGTCAAGAATCAGTCGGATTACCACCATCTCAAAATAGTACAAAATAAACTCCTTTTTTATATACAAAGAAAGTTACTTTTTTTCGCGTACAATGCGGAGACGGAGAAGCGAACCCGAGCTGCATTCCTCTAGTGACATTGGTGAGAAGTGAGTGAGTTCAAGTACGTTACCCAGACATGATTTGATATTTTGTAGCGCATCCATGGTTGAGAGGGTAATCTTTACGTAAAGACGCTGCATTGGAAACCATCTCAACGCTGTTAGAATCCCACTGGGAGCTCGACTTGTAAGTGTCAATTCTTATGAATGACGGGAAGTATACAGTATGTGTCTTACATCTTCTACCCAGGAATAAGTGACGAGCAGATACAATGTTTACTTTCAAGCCAGTTAATGCAATTTAATAACTGGTTATTTATATTTGATAGCCTAAATGAAAATACACTGATACTGATAACAGTATTGGACATTGAGCACTATGAATGTGAACAGTGTATACACGGGCACTAAGTTAAATTACATTAAAGACTTTTCAAATAAGTATATACAGTTTAATAGTTGGTTCGATGAAAACTTGTTTAAATCTCGGCGCTACTTTTCATTTACCGAGTCACAGATAAACATTTCTCAAAGTTTAGGTATTTCTGTCACTTGACACTACCGTCGATATGTGACACAATGCAAACATGAATTAATATTCACTTTAAAAAGATAATTTTTGCATTTAATATTAACCATTAATCCGCTACATATATATATATGAATTAAGACCATTCCATTTATGTGACAAAGGGGCGTTTTGGGGAAAAGGACTGATCAGCAGCCTGATCTAGGTTTACAATGGACGCAAGCTATTATAGTCGTGCTTAGCGGGTTAAGGGTTAACAGTAATATTAACTTTTACAGTGTCTTAAGTATGCTAGGCCTTCATTCATCATATCACCAATGAATTCAAAATTACAAAATATTTATTTTTGTTGTATCGAGCTACACAATTATTGTAAAATCAATCTCTCTCTCTCTCTCTTTCTCTCTCTCTCTCTCTCTCTCTCTTTATATGTATGTATATATGTCTGTCTGTCTGTAGCATATGTAGTCCGTGCGTGTCTGTCCGTCCCTCCCTCCCTCCATCTAGCAATCATGACAATACATATACGTGTATATATGTTTGTACTCTGTAACTTCATTAGTGATGCGTGTTGGTTTTCACCTAGGTTAAATTATATCCTGTATGTTTTTGTTTTTATGTAAAATTAACACACCGTACTGGTGTTAAGTTGTCACTTACGTCACCGCAGCTGACCACACGTTAGCACAAACATCCGTGACAGTAGCTATATAACGCATCTCACCTGCTGTACACGTCTACCTACACTTGTGCCTTCATTAATAATGGCTGGACGTTATACCTGTAAGTACACTATTACTATATACTGTACACACGCCATTTTACCTTTTGAATTTACAAGTAACTCTTTTTTCTGTTTTATTAATTACGTTTAAGGGACACACGGCACTTTTAAAGTATTTGTCAAGCGTTGTCCTCATTCTTTAAAAAAAACTTACTTGCCAAAAACGGAAAAAATTAGCACTTCAAAATGGTTTATCAAAACTCTGTGCAGACATGCAGCTCATATAATAATGCACATGTGCCGATTAAAAGTATAGATTTATTCAAGGGTTCTTAAAATACCCGTGATTGAATATGCGTTAAATGAATTATGAGTTGGCATCTCCATCTTTGGGTCTGGCCTGGCTGTTTAAGCTGTTTGTATTGTGTCTATAGAGTTTGGATTCTTAAAATATGTAAGTTATATATACCTCTCGTCGTCAGTAGGTTTAAAAACTGTGTACGTCGGAAATGTGGCTGTTGTTGGTGGGATAGCTACTTTAATGCAGTAGAAGTTCGTTTGTTTAGTCCGGAAAACTAAACGACTCAACTTGATGCTTTACATCTTCTCTTATAAATTATTTCGTAATCAAAGTATATTTTATTTGCAATATAAGTACAACTGTAACCATATAAATCCTGTTTATATAGATATTTAGGATTTAGCAACACAAACCAGCCGACTCGTCGTGTTAACCAGATCAAACAAAGTTTCATTAAATATAATTAAACCAAATGTAACATGCGTCTTGTTTTAATATGTACATTTCATATGAACTGAAGCAATTGATGATTGATTTTATTAGCTCGACTATTCGAAGAATAAAAGAGCTTATGTAATCACCCCGGGGTCGGCGTCGGCGTCGGCGTTGGCGTCGGCGTCGGCGTCCTACATCAAGGTTTGCGTGTAAGCTGTGTTTACAAGTCTATATCTCTTACATTTCTTATCCTAGCACAACCAAATTTGTTCATGGGCTTCCTTATAGCATTATCAACCCCCCCCCCACCTCACCCCCACTTGAAACTTTTTTTTTTATACATATTTCTGTGTTGCTTTTGTAAATTCTTACACATATATGTTGCTGCCCCCACCCCCGCCTCTCTCCCCCACCCTCTCCCCCCCCCCCCCCCTTGAAACTTTTTTTTTAACATATTTCTTTGTTGTTTTAGTCAATTCTTACACATATATGTTGCCCCCTCCCCAACACACTCCGGCATCTCACCCACGCTCACTCCCCCCACCCCACCCCCACTTGACACTTGAAACTAATTTTTTTTTACATATTTCTGTGTTGCTTTTGTCAATTCTTATACTTATATGTTCCCCCCCCCTCCCCCCACCCCCCCCACCCCCCGCTACCCCCCTCTTGAATTTTTTTTCTCAGATTTCTTTGTTGTTTTAGTCATTCTTACACATATATATTGCCCCCTCCCCCACACCCACTCCCGCCTCTCACCCACGCTCCCCCCACCTCACCCCCACTTGAAACTTTTTTTTTTTTTTACATATTTCTGTGTTGCTTTGTAAATTCTTACACATATATGTTGCTGCCTCCACCCCCGCCTCTCTCTCCCCCCCCCCCCCCCCACTTGAAACTTTTTTTTTGTTATTTTTTTTAACATAATTCTTTGTTATTTTAGTCAATTCTTACACATATATGTTGCCCCCTCCCCGACCCACTCCCGCATCTCACCCACGCTCACTCCCCCCACCCCACCCCACTTGAAACTATATTTTTTTTACATATTTCTGTGTTGCTTTTGTCAATTCTTATACTTATATGTTCCCCCCCCCCCTCCCCCCACCCCCCCCCACCCCCCCGCTACCCCCCTCTTGAATTTTTTTTCTCAGATTTCTTTGTTGTTTTAGTCATTCTTACACATATATATTGCCCCCTCCCCCACACCCACTCCCGCCTCTCACCCACGCTCCCCCCACCTCACCCCCACTTGAAACTTTTTTTTTTTTTTACATATTTCTGTGTTGCTTTTGTAAATTCTTACACATATATGTTGCTGCCTCCACCCCCGCCTCTCTCTCCCCCCCCCCCCCCCCCCCCCCACTTGAAACTTTTTTTTTTTGTTATTTTTATTAACATAATTCTTTGTTATTTTAGTCAATTCTTACACATATATGTTGCCCCCTCCCCGACCCACTCCCGCATCTCACCCACGCTCACTCCCCCCACCCCACCCCACTTGAAACTATATTTTTTTTACATATTTCTGTGTTGCTTTTGTCAATTCTTATACTTATATGTTCCCCCCCCCCCCCCCCCCCCCGCTACCCCCCCTTGAAAATCTTTTTTTCTTCATATTTCTGTGTTGTTTTAGTGGATTCTTACACATATGTTGCAACCTTCGCCACCCCCGCCTCTCCCGTCCCCCACCCCAAGCCCCCTCCCACCCCCCGCCACACACACACACTTGATTTTTTTATTTTTTTATACATATTTCTTTGTTGTTTTAGTCAATTCTTACACATATATGTTGCACCCTCCCCCCACAACCCACTCCCGCCTCTCCCCCCCCCGCTCCCCCCACCAAAATATTTTCTCCATATTTTTGTGTTGTTTTGGTGAATTATTACATAGCTTCTTACACATATATGTTGCCCTCACCACCCCCACTCCCCCACAATCCACCCCCGCCTCTCTCCCATCACCCAACTCAACTCGATTTTTTTTATTTATTTTTTTACATATTTCTGTGTAGTTTTAGTCAATTCTTACACATAGTTATGTTGTGCTCCCAACCCCACCCCACATTGTTGTAGCCTTTTTTTCTGATGGTATATACTAGCTATAAATATATTATTCTCTGAAAAATCGAATAGTCGAGCTGCGCTGTTCTCCGACAGCTCTTGTTTATATTCGGATCGGTACCAATCAGTCTTCCAGATCGCATCCAGTCCCTTCAGCTGTTATTATTTATATTAGGATCGTTACCAATCCATCTTCCAGATCGCATCCAGTCCCTTCAGCTGTTTTTATTTATATTCGGATCGTTACCAATCCATCTTCCAGATCGCATCCAGTCACTTCAACTGTTTTTATTTATATTCGGATCGTTACCAATCCATCTTCCAGATCGCATCCAGTCACTTCAGCTGTTTTTATTTAAATTCTGATGGTCACCAATCCATCTCCAGATCGCATCCAGTCCCTTCAACTGTTTTTAGTTATATTCGGATCGGTACCATCAGTCGTTCAGATCGCACCCAGTCCTTCAACTATAAACTCAAGTCTTGGTGCAATATAATCAACTATAAGTGACATGCAATACGTTTAATTTGAACAATTCAAATAAATATTATTAATAGGCTGCAAATGTGTGCAAGCCGTGGAGGAAATACACCTAACGAGTTAAAAGAAAACAAGATCGCCGTGTGTCCCTTTAAACTTCTTAAATGTTTATGTATAATACGCCTTTATTTGGAGTTACAGAACTAATATTTAAAAGACCGTTCCTCTGTTTTTCTGGAAAAGATATATTTTAGTTTATTGTAAAGGATATTTGTCAGCAGAAATGCATTTTTAAACATATTAAGATCTCTTTGGAGCTGACGTGGTTCAGTGGATAATACGGTAGTGATGAAATACGGAGGACCCGGGTTAAAGTATCACCGGTGCCACTGAGTTTCGTCGGTCTGTTCTTGGGCAAGACACGCTCCCTTAGCTTCGTCCGTGGATGGAGACGCAAACCGTGCGTTCCCAATATCAGAGTCTGTCATCAGAGAGCGTTGTAAAGAACCACATCATATATTCGTTAGTAAGATTATGGCAGATTGCTGGATTCATTTATATCGCTCCCCTCTCTCTGTGGCAGCTCGAAATAATATAAAATGTGCTGATGAGCCGTTGAACATCATTCACAACGTCATTTAACTGTTTTCCTTAGGCATGCAGCAGACATTGTGGACGGTGGCATTGCTGGTTCTACTTGCCGTTCACGTAGATTCGAAAAAGTAAGTTTTCCTTTTTTGTTTTCTTTTTTTGTTCAGAATGTGAATGCATACTTTTTTTTCACCTGTACGAACTGGTATTGTATAAATAGTTGTATGCTAAGGAGCAATCTGTTGTAATTGAATTTGATTTATAGTCGCACCAACAGCGAAGGCCATATGACGACTTTTCCGGATTCCCGGTGCACTTTTTGAATCACCTTTGCTTTGTAATATTTGTTGGAGTGACTGTATTCTGTGAATGCTACTCTTCCTGTTGGATTTATAACCTTTTCCTAAGTTGGTGGAAGACCCCAGATGCCCCTCCGGGCAATTTTCATGCACGGAAGGTATAACTATAAACCTGGATAGAACCACAAAATGTTCCGCAAGCGAGCTGGATAGCTTCCCCATATACAGATTCATAGGCCTATGATGGATCGAATCCACAGCAGCGAGGGGCAAGTGATTTCAGGTCAGAGACTGTAACCACTCGGCCACGAAAGCCCCCGAGCATTCTGTTGTATAATTAATATATAAGACGTAACATAATGATCATACTGATGCATTTAACGATCGGTCATATCCTTCTTTACCATCTTTGCTATGTCTTCGTGGCCGGGATGGTAAAGACGTTGAGTTTGAAAACTTCTCGTTTCTCACCGCTACGGTTCGAATCCCACTGAGATCTCGACTTTTGAGAAAGTGTCGATTCTAACGGATGGAGATATGCAATTCTGGTTCTACCCAGGAATAAATGGATGGTCTGCCTCCACCAGTCATGCGTGGCCTAACATGTGCTGTAAAATGACGTAAATCACCAAACAGAAACACAAACAATCTAATTGTACGCAAACACACATTTTTAATTTCACCAACTATCACTAGAACGTACAACGAAATTTATTATAAAACTCACATGTACCTTTCATGTATACTAATATCATACTTAAAAAGTCTTTTTGAATTTTACAGAAATAAAATAAAAAACACACTGTATAATGTATCTAATTGTTCATTGGGACACACATATTAGGCTTGAAAAAATAATAGATTGTTTCTTTTGCAGTTCTTACCTATTCGTTGCTCCCAATGTTGTTCGGCGGAAGGCCGTTCACCATTCAAGGAGAACTGTTGGAGGACCCCGGAAGTTCTGTTGTTATAACAGCCGAACTCAGTGGAGACGGTTTAGTGGCAAGCACTGAAACAACTGTAAATGGAAAACAAAGTAAGCGAAACTGAAGTTTGCATGATGCATGCATGAAATGCTTGTATTAAAGTCTGTATTACCGTCACGTCAATCCCCATCCTTCATATAGAACAGAATAATGAGACAGGCTTGAGAAAGTCATAAGGATATTCCAAAGAAACACGTGATTTCTAGCCGTATGTCCTCGAAAGCTCAGTTGGTAGAGCGCTGGTACGGTAAACCAGAGACCCTTGGTTCGAGTCCCGTTTTTCACCGTTAACCAGTACCCGGTTACATACACCCACACCAGACTGAAATTCGTCTCTAAATTTCTAATTATACATGAGAACCACTGCTGGTGTTTCTCAGGATGATCCCGGACGAGCTCCCAAATATAACTGGTGGAGAAAAAACTCATATACACATAACAACTGATGACCTCATGTCCCTCTACATCACACATTGTTGACTAGATAATCTGTTACATAATTATGGCCCTTTCTTTGACTTAGAATTTTCCACTCTAATATTGTATAATGAACTTCGTTTGGCTTTCATTTCAAACGTGTTCATAGACAACACGTTGTAGCCAATAACCCCTGCCACCACATAAATCACGTGACGATAGTTGAGACCATGTGATTTCAAAATGGCGATACACTAGGTAATGCTCGATACAGAAAACTCTTGTCGTAACCAACAGGCAACCAACTGGTTATAACATCATCACCTTCGAGAAGATGTTGAAAACAATCAACCTGTTTTGGCTTGGGTGTAATCTCTTTATTAAATTAACGCACAGCTTCTGTAATGTTCTCAACGGAATACATATGTGTTTACACGTAACCGATGTGCATGTCAAATATATAATCGCTAAAAAAATGATTTTTTTATAAATAAATAAATTATTGTTGTAACCAGATACCGTTTTTCATACTATTTTCCAATATTATGAAGCAAGTTGAAATATTGACCTAAAAAAATAGTTAACCAAAAATTAAACTTAGATGGATTTATAAATTTGTGTGGTGCCATTGGTTACTTTAACACGTTATTAGATGTTCACTTTTACTTGATGGAAGGAAACTGTTTTGGAATGAACAAGGAGACGTGCAAAAGCAATTACAACAATGTTTGCAAACTTTATTATCTTTTTCAGATGTTAACCTTGATCTTGCAGTAAGTACCTATGTATATTATAGTTACGTTTATAGTGTGTATGTATACTTTACATAGGTAATTAGTGGTGGCGAAGTTTTTGTCTATTGTTGTGCGTATAATTACTTAATTATTGTCGATCTATCATCGTATTTATCCTTGACGTAGTAAAAGACATCAACAAGTAAACAAGTTGCTTATCCATCATTCTAAACACGAGTAACACGCTACAGTCGATTTAAATATGAAATACTTTTAAGGCCATTCTAGACACGAGTATCTTGTTATGGCCATTCTAAACACACACGTATCGTGCTATGGCCATTCTAAAAACGTGTATTGTGTTATGGCCATTATTAACACAATTATCGTGTTATGGCCATTCTAAACACGAGTATCTTGTTATGGCCATTCTAAACACGAGTATCTTGTTATGGCCATTCTAAACACGAGTATCTTGTTATGGCCATTCTCAACATGAGTATCTTGTTATGGTCATCCTAAACACGAGTATCTTGTTATGACCATTCTAAACACGAGTATCTTGTTATGACCGTTCTAACCACGGGTATCTTGTTATGGCCATTCTAAACACGAGTAACACGCTATGGCCATTCTAAAAACGTGTATCGTGTTATGGCCATTATTAACACAATTATCGTGTTATGGCCATTCTAAACACACACGTATCGTGCTATGGCCATTCTAAAAACGTGTATTGTGTTATGGCCATTATTAACACAATTATCGTGTTATGGCCATTCTAAACACGAGTATCTTGTTATGGCCATTCTAAACACGAGTATCTTGTTATGGCCATTCTAAACACGAGTATCTTGTTATGGCCATTCTAAACACGAGTATCTTGTTATGGCCATTCTCAACATGAGTATCTTGTTATGGTCATCCTAAACACGAGTATCTTGTTATGACCATTCTAAACACGAGTATCTTGTTATGACCGTTCTAACCACGGGTATCTTGTTATGACCATTCTAAACACGAGTATCTTGTTATGACCGTTCTAACCACGAGTATCTTGTTATGGCCATTATAAACAGTATCTTGTTATGGCCATTCTAAAAACGAGTATCGACGAGTATCTTGTTATGACCATTCTAAACACGAGTATCTTATTTTATGGTCATTTTAAGCAGGAGTATATTATTATAGCCATTCGAAACACGAGTATCGTGTTATGGCCATTCAAAACACGAGTATTTTGTTATGGCCATTCTAAACACGAGTATCTTGTTATGACCATTCCAAACACGAGTATCTTGTTATGACCATTCTAAACAGAAGTATCTTGTTATGGCCATTCTAAGCACGAGTATCTTGTTATGACCATTCCAAAAACGAATATCTTGTTATGGCCATCCTCAGCAGGAGTATCTTGTTGTGGCAATTCTAAACACAATTATCGTGTTATGGCCATTCTATACACGAGTATCTTGTTATGGCCATTTTAAACAAGAGTATCGTGTTATGACCATTCTAAACACGAGTATCGTGTTATGGCCATTCTAAACACGAATATCGTGTTATGGTCATTCTAAACACAATTATCATGTTATAGCCATTCTAATCACAAGTATCTTTTTATGGCCATTCTAAACACGAGTATCGTTTTATGGCCATTCTAAACACGAGTATATTGTTATGGCCATTCTAATCACGAGTATCTTGTTATTGCCATTCTAAACACGAGTATCGTGTTATGGCCATTCTAAACACGAGCATATTGTTATGGCCATTATAAACACGGGTATCTTGTTATGGCTATTCCAAACACAAGTATCGTGTTATGGCCATTCTAAACACGAGTATCTTGTTATAAACCATTCTAAGCAGGAGTATAGTGTTATGGCCATTCTAAACACGAGTATCGTTTTATGGCCATTCTAAACACGAGCATCTTGTTATGACCATTCTAGACAGGAGTAACTTTTTATGGCTATTCTAAACGCGAGTATCGACGAGTATCTTATTATGACCATTCTAAACACGAGTATCTTGTTATGACCATTCTAAGCAGGAGTATAGTGTTATGGCCATTCTAAACACGAGTATCGTTTTATGGCCATTCTAAACACGAGTATCTTGTTATGACCATTCTTAACAGGAGTATCTTGTTATGGCTATTCTAAACGCTAGTATCGACGATTATCTTATTATGATCATTCCAAACACGAGCATCTTGTTATGGCCATTCTAAACACGAGTATCGTGTTATGGCCATTCTATACACGAGTATCTTGTTATGGCCATTTTAAACAAGAGTATCGTGTTATGACCATTCTAAACACGAGTATCGTGTTATGGCCATTCTAAACACGAATATCGTGTTATGGTCATTCTAAACACAATTATCATGTTATAGCCATTATAATCACAAGTATCTTTTTATGGCCATTCTAAACACGAGTATCGTTTTATGGCCATTCTAAACACGAGTATATTGTTATGGCCATTCTAATCACGAGTATCTTGTTATTGCCATTCTAAACACGAGTATCGTGTTATGGCCATTCTAAACACGAGCATATTGTTATGGCCATTATAAACACGGGTATCTTGTTATGGCTATTCCAAACACAAGTATCGTGTTATGGCCATTCTTAACACGAGTATCTTGTTATAAACCATTCTAAGCAGGAGTATAGTGTTATGGCCATTCTAAACACGAGTATCGTTTTATGGCCATTCTAAACACGAGTATCTTGTTATGACCATTCTTAACAGGAGTATCTTGTTATGGCTATTCTAAACGCTAGTATCGACGATTATCTTATTATGATCATTCCAAACACGAGCATCGTGTTATGGCCATTTTAAGCACGAATATCTTGTTATGGCCATTCTAAGCAGGAGTATATTGTTATGGCCATTCTATACACGAGTATCTTGTTATGGCCATTTTAAACAAGAGTATCGTGTTATGACCATTCTAAACACGAGTATCGTGTTATGGCCATTCTAAACACGAATATCGTGTTATGGTCATTCTAAACACAATTATCATGTTATAGCCATTCTAATCACAAGTATCTTTTTATGGCCATTCTAAACACGAGTATCGTTTTATGGCCATTCTAAACACAAGTATATTGTTATGGCCATTCTAATCACGAGTATCTTGTTATTGCCATTCTAAACACGAGTATCGTGTTATGGCCATTCTAAACACGAGCATATTGTTATGGCCATTATAAACACGGGTATCTTGTTATGGCTATTCCAAACACAAGTATCGTGTTATGGCCATTCTAAACACGTGCATCTTGTTATGGCCATTCTAAGCACGAGTATTGTGTTATGGCCATTCTAAACACGATCATCTTGCTATGGCCATTCTTAACACGAGTATTTTGTTATGGCCAGTCTAAACACAAGTATCATGTTATGGCCATTCTAAACACGAGTATCGTGCTATGGCCATTCTAAACACGAGTATCGTACTATGGCCATTCTAAACACGAGTATCGTGTTATGACCATTCTAAACAAAAGTATCGTGCTATGGCCATTCTAAAAAAACAACTAGTATAGTGTTATGGCTATTCTAACCACAAGTATCGTGTTATGGCCATTATAAACACGAGTATCTTGTTATGACCATTCTAAACACGAGTATCGTGTTATGTCCATTTTAAACACGAGTATACTGTTATGGCTATTCTAACCACAAATATCGTGTTATGGCCATTCTTAACACGAATATCGTGTTATGTCAATTCTAAACACGAGTATACTGTTATTGCTATTCTAACCACAAGTATTGTGTTAGTGCCATTCTAAACGCGACTATGGCGTTAATGCCATTTTTAACACAAATATTGTGTTAAAGTAATTTAAACACGCGTTTGAGTATTTTGCTAAGGGCAAAGCGAGATTCAGCACTGCTATAGTGATTTGAGCAATATGGCACCTGAAACAATGCAAGGATCATGATGAAGATCTTTACTGAGCATGAACAAAAACTGAAAAAATGAACATGAATTTGGGGGCAGGATCTGCAGTGGCCCTATTCTTTGCGCGGAAACCGCATCTGGATAAACACGTATATTACAACATGTTTTAATGACAGATTTAAATAATGTAAAACGACTTTTAATGTTTATAAAAAACTGTTATTATTATTTCAATGTTGACACATTGTTTATTTTTTTATTCTGATAGTTATTCCCATATATATATATTTACATTAATTTTTAATTACTAATTACTTCATTTCCTCATCTTTCATCTAGTTTTGCGCACAATATGAAATACCTATGTGTCGACCTGCCGTAAAACACCATTCATTCATTCATTATATTTAAAACAGATATTTTTGTACCGAAATGACGAAACAGTTAATGTTATAAAGGTGCATTCTGCAGCTGATCAAATACCGTTATGAAACACAACGCTTTAACAAACTCTCCACTTTTTCAGTATTTATTAATAAGAATATTGCTGCAGCTGATCAAATACCGTTATGAAACACAACGCTTTAACAAACTCTCCACTTTTTCAGTATTTATTAATAAGAATATTGCTGCAGCTGATCAAATACCGTTATGAAACACAACGCTTTAACAAACTCTCCACATTTTCAGTATTTATTAATAAGAATATTGCTGCAGCTGTTCTCCGTGGTCGATGAGTTAACGACGTTGCTTTGTTAACCCCTCGCCTCTCACCGCTGCTGGTTCGAATCCCATTGTGAGCTCAATTGTAAGTGAGAATGTGTCGATTCTTACGGAATGAGGGAGGTATACTGTACTGGTTCTACCCAGGAAAAAATGGGGTGGTCTGCCTCTACCACAAAAATGTCGACCTTCATATAATGCCTAAAATGTGCTAAAATGACGTAAAACACCATTCAAACAAACAAACTAACAAACAAACACATCTTGTTACAAAAACACCAGCCAAATAACGCAAATACACTGCCGGATGTTGAATAAGTTAATATTTATTTTATTTATAAATATACCATAACTTGATCATGTCCCGGATTCGTTCAAAGTTTACTTTGAAGCGTACACGCACCGTCGTGTTTGCAGTATTCTGATCCAATTTGTAATTCCGGAACAAAATAATGTGTACGTGTAACCATTCACACTGTAGACTTAAATGTAAACTCACATAGATTCTCTGTAACTTCATAGATACTCTGTAACTAATTGAACGTTCTTTTTGCATACGTTAGTTTGAGGTTTATGTCCCATTGTGTGTAATCCCATTGAGATTGCTTTGAAAGAGATAATAATTATAACTAAAATAATCCTGAATAGTTTTACATGAAACTTGCAGTTTAATATGTTTGAACAGGCAGTGCTACCCTTGAATTATAAATATATACTTGATAAGTTTGTGAATTCGTCAATACACATATGACATTGAGTATGAAACAAGCTGAGCTGGATCAATACACACTTTCTTTAAGTTTGTATTTATTATTCAAGTATAGCACTGTCTAGATAAACGTGTAAACATATTAAAAAGCTTGTTACATGTAAAACAGTCACATGTATGAGTTCTATTTTTTAAATAGACTTTCAATGGGGTTTCACAAAGCGGACATACTCCTTAATAAAAGTGCACAGTAAACGTGAATGGTAGAGATCACATTTAGATATACAATACGTCTGACATCATTATTCATATTTAATCATTATACAAACACCATCTGACGTTAACAGTTTAAACAACATACTATGACCCTTATGTAAATACACGTACCATTAAAACGGCTTTTACGTTACCAGATTAATTAAAAACTTAAGAACATAATTTGTGTTTAAATTATTTATTAGGAGCTATTGCATCAGTGAAATAAAGTTTCATTTTAAATGATAGGTATCGATTAAACAAAACCTGTCACAATATATATGGGCTAGCCTCCTTAGATCTCCATTCCATTTTATTTTATTCTATTATATTCTAGTCCAGTTCATTCTAGTCTCGTCTAGTCTAGTCTAGACTAGTCTAGTCTAGTCTAGTCTGCTCTGTTCTGTTCAAATCAGAGAAGCGTAAATGCCCGTAAAATACCATATTTACAATATAAAATACAATACATAGACTAGCCCAGTCTAGTCTAGTCCAGTCTAGTCAAGTCCAGTCCAGTCTAGCCTAGCCTAGCCTAGCCTAGTATAGTCTAGCCTAGCCTAGTCTAGCCTAGTCTAGCCTAGTCTAGCCTAGCCTATCCCAGTCCAGTCCAGTCCAGTCTAGTATGTTCTGTTCTGTTCTGTTCATATCAGAGAAGCGTAAATGCCCGTAAAATACCATATAATGTCAATACATAGCCTAGCCCATTCTAGTCTAGTCTAGTCTAGTCCAATCTAGTCCAGTCCAGACCGATCCAGTCCAGTCCAGCCCAGCCCAGCCTAGCCCAATTCAATCCATTCCGATCCAGTTCAGTCCAGTCCAGTCCAGTCTAATCTAGTGTAGTCAGTTCTGTTCTCTTTAAATCAGAGAAGCGTAAATGCCCGTAAAATACCATATATGGTCAGTACATAGTCTGGTACTCGTAATTTCTAGCCAATAAAGCAACTTTATACAAGATTGACTAATGTTTATACCAACACCACAGATACCGACCGATGTAAAGCCTTCAAAGAGCTTTAGTTTGACAGTGAAGGGTACTGGCGGACTGACATTTTCAAACAAAAAGTCGCTTACGTACGAGGAGAAGAGTACATCTGTGTTCATACAGACGGACAAAGCTGTGTACAAGCCAGGACAAACAGGTACTGTATGTGTTTGTTGGTACATTTTAATCAATGTATTAGTTTACGTTTATTTATTTTAATCACTCTTGATGTCTTTCAGCGTAAAACCAGTATTAAGCAAATGCAGACAAAGTGTCTTGCTCAGGGACACAACGCATGTGGTCATGGCTGGGATCAAACCCACAAGTTTTCGATCATGGGTCCAAAGCTCTACCACTAGAACACAACGCTCCAATAAATGTATTAAACATGCGATAAGATGATAAAAACATGACCTTTTTCAAACAAACAATATCATTTTTCTTCTTTAATTGTATTTGTTTCCTTTCTGATACACATTGATAAAATATATTAAGTTTATACGGTCTGTGTTGAAGACCCGGTGGCATGTAGCAATCGAACCGTCCGTTCGTCCGTCCACAGATGTCCGCGCACAAGTTTATACTACTTTATATGGAAGGAAGTGTGGCTTAAGATGAAAAATAAATGCTTCAGTATAACTCATTCCGTATCTCCACCTACGTCTGTAGAGATGTCCGTCCGTCAGAGTTCGTGTCTTCGACGTATACAGTGCTTGCGCTAGTAGTGGATCATAGGTAGTAGCGGATCAGTTTATTTCTGCATTTCATTTATTTAGCTAGTATGCATTTCTTTTTTATGAAACGTTCCATATTTGAAGATTGATCATATAAGCATACAACTATACATTACCACAAAGACTCGGCACATATTACCTTGAGTAATTACCCACTTTGTGAAGCACCTATCACGAAAAATGATCCGTTACTGCCTGAAGGATGTGAGTTTTTTAAATGGTTAAGCAATACCGTTAAAATGAAATAAAAAATGAACAGATGTTTCTTTAATACACTTTGGTGTAACATGCTCAGGCTGATCATCAAAAGATCCATGATTTGTAGTTTTAAACTTTAAGGGACAAACAGGCAAAATGGCAGAGTGTCAACTTTTAGCTAACACACGTAGGGGAAATTCGAGTAAGTGGGTCACTTAAGCATAGTTCAGGTTACAGATTTAAAATAAATGAAAATGAATCAATGTTTAAGCCAGCATGTTTCATTGTTATCTTTACGTGATTGATATTCAGTAGGGACAGTCTGCCATCTTTAGCATTTTTGAGGAAAAAAAAAATATATATAAGGCATAGTTCATAATAATTTTGGTTAGCATATTACTGAGAGAGCAGAGTCTAGTAAGAAAGTGTCTTGAAAGTTTCCTTTAGTTTTAAATTTATGATTTTAACCATAGCGACCCTTTACTACCGAATGCACTGTATCTCATAACCTGTGGGTGGATTATTTGAATTTCATTGTGCATAAATGCTTATCCCATCATGACGACTTGTCGGGGTATACTCCCAGGTTTCTATCGACTATCTCCAACGTAGGTCAAGGTCACACAGGATTTGAAAGGTCAAAGTTAGTTATCTTAGTGTATTTTTAACAAATTGGCGGATTTGGATTTCCCCCAGTATACATGATAAAAACGTGGGTATCGTCTTGTCGTCGCCGTATCTGCTTAACCAGTAGTTCGAATCCCACTGGAAGCTGGAATTGTCAAGTGAGAAAGTATCGATTCTTAAGGAGGGCGGGAGGTATACAGTTCTGGCCAGACCCAGGAAATATATGGTGGTCTGCTTCTACCCAAAAAAGTCGACCAACATATATGGCCTAACATGTGCTAAACATGACACCATTCAAACACATCAAACATTAACGAGTGGGCTGATTATATTTAATTTCTTATAAATGCTTATAACATCTGGACGACGTGTTTAACTCTCACAGTCAAGTCGCTAATGTCAAGGTCATATTGTTTGTAACTTAACAGTTATTGATATTACACTCATTTTAAATTAAAAACAGAAAAGAAAATCATTTGTTACTGCGCTGTGTTAAATGTATTCATGTTCTTTCCATTTCAGTGAATTTTCGTGTTTTTGGGGTGACACCAGAACTTAAAATTATCTACGACAAGTTGAAAGTTGAACTTTTTGTGAGTTGCAAACTATTCTTTAGAAAATACTTACTAATTTCTCGCATGGAGATTTCAATTTCTTTACAATTCTAAACACAACATGTTCTTATCAAAACGTTGTTAGGTATATATAGGTTTTGTGCTAATTAATGTTTAGGTGCCGATTGAAACTAGTATTCACGGGTCCTTAGAATACCAGTTATTAAACTTAAGTAAAACTATATTATTCACGGGTTCTTAAAATACCGTTATTGAACTTAAGTAAAATGAACAACAATGAGTTTGTAATACAATTTGACACTCCAGTTTTGCGCTTTAGCCTGGCTGGTTAAAGTTGATTATAGTGTGTGTATGAAGTATAGCTTTTCGAAATATACATGTATATATCTCGTGGTCAGTAGGTTTAGTAACAGCGTTCATCTGTTGCAACTGTTGTAACCTACTGATGGCGGGATACGGACTTTAATGTATGTTAACTGGACAATAGACATTTAAATATTATTTAAAACGTAGTTGAGACTTCATTACGTGTTGATACTTCATTACGTGTTGAGAATTCATGAGGTGTTGAGACTTCATTACGATTGATACTTCATTACGTGTTGAGACTTCATTACTTGTTGAGACTTCATTATGTTTTGAGATTTCATTATGTGTTGAGTTAATAAGGCGTTGAGATTTCATTACGTGCTGAGACTTCATTACGTGTTGAGACTTCATTACGTGTTGAGACTTCATTATGTGTTGATACTTCATTACGTGGTGAGACTTCATTACGTGTTGATACTTCAATATGTGTTGAGACCTTCTTACGTGTTGATATTTCATTACGTGTTGAGACTTCATTACGGGTTGAGACTTCATTACGTGTTGATACGTCATTATGTGTTGAGACTTCATTATGTGTTGAGTTCATAACCGTTGAGATTTCATTACGTGTTGAGACTTCATTACGTGTTGATACTTTATTACGTGCTGAGACTTCATTACGTGTTGATACTTCATTACGTGTTCAGACTTTATTACGTGTTGAGACTTCATTACGTGTTGAGACTTCATTATATGTTGAGATTTCATTATGTGTTGAGTTCATAACGCGTTGAGACTTCATTACGTGCTGAGACTTTATTACGTGTTGAGACTTCATTACGTGTTGAGACTTAATTATGTGTTGAGTTTATAACGCTTTGAGACTTCATTACGTGTTGAGACTTTATTACGTGTTGAGACTTCATTACGTGTTGACACTTCATTACGTGTTGAGACTTCATTATGTGTTGATACTTCATTATGTGTTGAGTTCATGATGTGTTGATACTTCATTACGCGTTGAGACTTCATTACGTGTTGAGACTTGATTGAGTGTTGAGACTTCATTATGTGTTGAGACTTCATTACGTGTTGAGACTTGATTGAGTGTTGAGACTTCATTACGCGTTGAGACTTCATTACGTGTTGAGACTTCATTACGTGTTGAGACTTCATTACGTGTTGATACTTCATTATGTGTTGATACTTTATTACGTGTTGAGACTTCATTTGTGTTTGAAGTAACACGTTCCCCTAAACTGTCCGTTTCTTGTGCGTAAACATACATTTCGTCGTTCAACCACGATCGATCTTTATTACAGAATGAACACTATTCGTATTTCTCTTCTTTCCTTAAATGTGTAAATGCAGGCGTGTTGCTACTAGTAGAAACACACGTAACTGAAATAAGGGGATCTGTCTAAACGTTGCAGAGTTGAACAATGGTTGTAGGTTTATATCTGATTTTCTTGCATACCGGACAAGGATATCCGTCATTTTACCGGGGCTAGATATTTCCATCTCACCCTAGGGTCGAGATAAAATTCACGCGCGCCAACATCCGGTATGCCGGAAAACATGCAAAACGTTAGTAGCTGGCGGCGTCAACGCGCAACATGTCTCTGATATGCAAGAAAAAGAATCTATCATGGGTATTCTGTTCAGATAGGGAATTCCAACCCTCGGTATAAGTGTTTTAATCGGAACCTCGGCAGAGCCTCGGTTCCGATAAAAACACGTATACCTCGTATTGGAATTCCCTATCTTCACCGGATACCCATGAAAGATTCTTATAATATCTGACAAGATACGCGTAAAACGCATTGCTTAATGCCCCAGAACATTTTTTTCAGGATCCCAAAGGCAACAAGATCAACCAATGGGATGTGAGTGGTTTTGAGTTGACAAACCTAGGAGGCGTGTATGTTCAGCATCAGGTCATGTCCGCGTTCCCAGAGCTGGGCACGTGGAAACTAAAGGCAAAACTACTGTCTTATGGAGTAAGCTTTTTTCTTTTATATCTAGTACTGCTCGGCCCGGTGGCAGTATAATGCCACTGGGTGGTATCCGTTACAGAAAATAAATATAAATGGATTATAGGCCTACTTATATTTGACATAGGCCTGTAACACATAAGTAACCTATATTTGACACAGGCCTACTTATATTTGACATAGGCCTGTTACACTTCAGTAACCTATATTTGACATAGGCCTACTTATATTTGACATAGGCCTGTAACACATAAGTAACTTATATTTGACATATGCCTAGTTATATTTGACATAGGCCTGTAACACATAAGTAACTTATATTTGACATAGGTATTAAACACATAAGTAACTTATATTTGACATAGGCCATTAACACATAAGTAACTTGTCTTTGACATAGGCCTGTAACTCATAAGTAACTTCACATAAGCAACTTATATTGATTTTAAATGCAAATGAAATGTAAGTCATTAAATCACTTATAAGCCACGTATATGCCTAGTACTTTGTCAGTTATATGTGACTTATATGTTATAAGTGATTTATATGTCAGTTATACGTTACTTATAGGTGGCATATAAGTGGCCTAAAGGTAAAACGTATAAGTGACATATATGGCACATATAAGTGACATAATATATCCACTATTAGGTCAAATTTAATCCAAAATAATGTTAACAATGGGTAATATAAAACGCCTTAACATAAAAGAAATCTTATTAATTTTAATATACACTTAACGCCATTAAAAGTGCAAGTTTTTTTTATTTTGTGTTTATTTTTAATTAAAATGTCTCCAAGATCGATTGCATAATTCCGATTTTACTTCTTTCAATACATGAGTTTGATCGCTCACCAGATTTATATGGAATGTGGATAATTTCTAACATGTACATAACACTACAATCGATCTTAGAAATAAACACAAAATAAAAAAAGCACTTTTAATGGCGTTAATTAAGTATATTAGTTTATAACCAGTAGATCTAAATAAAATAAAGTCATGTTGAGGCAGTTTGTTTTCCAATGCTTTCTTGTTGGCTTCTTCTGTTCATTCTCTTTCTGGTTTTTTGTCACTCTGAAATTATTAAATTATGAATCAATAACAAAATTCAAGAATATATATTATTGAATGGATTTATCTGGTTGTTTAACATACTTCTGAGGACAGAGAATATACACTGCCTGCGAATTGTTCATATGGACCTAACAATGATTTCATTGACTTATTTATTATCACATCTGTGATCTTATGAACTGGGGCCATGCCTCCATTGTTAGGAGAGAAATTAATCATTCAAACATGTTTGCTCTTTGGAACCATTTAACATATTTATACCAACACATAAATTATCTACATAAAGCTAGTTAATATGATCAGT
This sequence comes from Cyrtodaria siliqua, assembly GCA_037043455.1. NCBI lineage: Eukaryota > Metazoa > Mollusca > Bivalvia > Adapedonta > Hiatellidae > Cyrtodaria > Cyrtodaria siliqua. The sequence continues at coordinate 76,443 of JAWPHD010009099.1, read as the reverse complement.
TGATCCTAAAGGGATTTGTTTTGTAAACGATTAACAGGGATATATATAGAAAACAAGTATAAACTTCCACAGTATATGTCTTCTTATGACACCAGCATCCTAAACAGATCTGGTTTGACTTTTCCAAGTTTTTACAATTACAGTCAAATCCTTTCCTCATTTCGAAATGATACAAACAAGGTTTTACGCAAGCGTAAACTAGCTGCCGAGAGAAAATAACATTATATCTGGGTCAGAACAGGGAACAAAGTTTAACATAAGAACAGATAAAATCACATGTGTTAAAACAATATTGAAATATAAAATAAAAATAAACGTTGTCACGAAGACGTAAACATGCCACGACAGTTTTTTTCTTACCGGGCACTTTCTTCCTAATGTTTAGCATCAGTGTTTCCTACCAAACAGTTTGAATCAATGTGGATGACCTCGCGTCGTTCTTGTCAAATCCTTGACATGCGTTACATATTGATTACATATTCACTTTTGTAGCAAGACATGATAGAAGTACACATTATCACAGAATACCATGTTCGCGTGTACGTTAGCGCACATTACAAACAGATAAACTGTTCACTGCTACCATGTGTAATTATCAAAATGAAACACTCAAAGAAACTGTTTATTGCTACCTTACCATTTGAATACTATATAAGAGTCGCTGCCGTTTCGGCAGCGAACAACATATTTCTTATTAAATCCTTCAATCAACTCCCAAAATGAATATGTGTTTGTCGCAGCATTATGATTATTCCTTTAAGTCTTTTGACACTAACATTCCTCAGCAAATATGCAACTTCTATCCCAGCTGAGAATGTTCCGGACTATATTCAAATCATGTTCTCAGAATGAGGCCATCTCACTGACATAAGGTAGTTTCTGATAACAGGCCAGACGTTGACTCAGCGTATTTCATGATGAGGAAATTAGCACTTTCATATAACTGGCTAATAGATGCTCTCCAATATCAGCTTATATGTCCCCGTTACATATGTCTCCTTGGACATATATGCCACTTACACATATAACTCACTTAGACACAATATTCAGTGACATATGCGAGGTACATGGGACATGTACTAAGGAAACAAAGAAACGCAACTCTGTATTAATAATCAAATATCCTGTTGTGCATCAAGTGCATTAAACTATAATTTTATTTCAGTACGCAGCATTTAGGTCTGATATTAATATTCCGCTAGTTTTGTGTGAATCTGAGTGTCAGATAAACGTTCATAAGCAAAACCAAGCGTTACGTCATATAACGCGAGCAGCAAATACTTACAACGTATTCGGTAAGAAATGGTCCTGGCAAGTATTCGATTGTTAGGAGAAACCATTTTGTTCACGGTGGCTTCACGACTGTTTCACGGCGGTTTTTACTAGGGTGATAGCGCTGACGTAGATGCATGAGACGAAAATATACGTCATCTTTACGTTACGTAACACCTGGACTTTGTTTGTTTAGGACAGTTTGTCTCTCTTAGACGTTGAAATAGCCTTGATATGGTGCATTTATGCACGCGAAGATGGACGGATACCATACGTTGCGAAAATCGTTCAACAGCTATCTGATAGCGTCCTCTTCACGTAAACAAGGCATAAAGAAAACCTTACTAAATATGATTTTTGATAAATGATGTCGTGCGACAACATTAAGATAACAAGTGGCATGTATTCCGGAGTACATATTCCCCAACCCGTGCACTACATGCATCACGTGCAGCACATGCATCTGGTAATTTTTGTATTTAATGCTTTACTTAAGAATACATTTCAAAAGTAACTAAGGTGGAGGTATCGGTGACGCAATTTTCGATCACTGGTAAATTAACAAACGATTATTTGACCAAATAACACTTCATATATACTTCCCTAAAAAGTTGCGTTTCTCTTTTCCTTAAGTATATAAGTTACATAAAAGCTGCATATAAATTGCATATTAGTGACATATATGTGTATATGTAGAGTAGTGACTTATATATGTGTATATGTAGAGTTGGTAAAGGACATCATGGATCTACGCGTAGAATTCCAAAGGTGAAGCACTATACAGCCGGGCATTGAGCTTACTGCTAGAAGTACACAGTACAGCGTGTTAATTGCTGCTTAATAAAGTACTTTAAGAAATACTAACTATTGATAGGTCCACGAGACCTTACAATACATACATATACATTATTACGGATGGCGGAAGGCGAATGGTACTGATTCCACCCAGGAAAAGTGGGTGTTCTGCCTCCACCACAAAAAATCGACGGTCATATATAACCTCACATGTGTTAAAATGATGTAAAACACCAAACATAAAACAAACAAACAAACAAAAACAGATGTAGCAGGACGTTCATACGTATATTGAGAAATATCAGAAGCAAAAAAAAAAAGACGGTTATGAATGTACTGATTACATGTTTAAATATTATTAGAGAGCAAAACAAAAAAGAGTAAAACAGCGACAAACATGAACACGTCAGAATCTCCATTTCATATTTCACGGAGAAGATGACTAAACATATAGAAATATATCAATGCTATGGTAGATATATAATATATAATGATATACATGTCATGCACATATAAGCGTATAAACATATAATTCAAATACAAGCAAGAATGCTCTATTTGCATTTTCAAACGTGCACGCAAACACATACATATACATGTGGGAAGGTTTTGGTTTTTGCTGACATATAAAATATACTGTTCTACATGTTTACATTACAGACCGAGTTTGAAGAAAAGACATTTAGAGTAGAAGAATACGGTACGGATCCTTTCTATTACACATTAACAAATTCAAGAACTTACCTGTTATTAAACTACTATTATGTCGAAGTCTGATGTGGGGCATGGTAGAATATTTGACCATCTATCTACCATGTATTTTACAACAATACTTTTATAGTAATTGTATAGTAATTTTATAGTTCATGATTGGAACTGAAGTATGTATGTCTTGAATGTTTGATTTTCCGAATTTTGAACTCGTTTAAACCTTAACCCGCTATATATATATAATGGACTGTTCTTCTTTGAATTAAGACCATTCCATTACTGTGACAAAGGGATGTTTTGGGGGAAAACGACTGACCAGCAGCCAGACATTGTAAACCCTGATCACCAGGAAAATTACTCGAAGGCTGATCTGGGTTTACAAAGGCTATTATAGTCGTGCTTAGCGGGTTAAGGGTTAACAGGCATCACAGCCTTCATAATAACAGTAGGTATAAATGTTGGACAGGAAATGTAGCATTCATAGAACACAGATAACCAAAATCACGGATTAAAAATACACGAAAAAAAATCAAGGAAAATAAAAGCAAAGCATGCAGTTCAAGGAAAAATAAAAGCAAAGTATGCAGTTCAAGGCATAATGAAAGCAAAGTATGCAGTTCAAGGACAAATGAATGCAAAGTATGCAGTTCAAGGAAAAATAAAAACAAAGTATGCAGTTCAAGGAAAAATGAAAGCAAAGTATGCAGTTCAAGGAAAAATGAAAGCAAAGTATGCAGTTCAAGGACAAATGAATGCAAAGTATGCAGTTCAAGGAAAAATAAAAACAAAGTATGCAGTTCAAGGAAAAATATAAGCAAAGTAAGCAAAAACACAAACATAAACTGGTTGACAATGGGGCTACTATACTGGAATGGTGAGAGGCAAAAAGGCCGCTGGAGTTTAAACCAGGTTCAAGTTTCCTTACCATCTTTACACTTATTACCCTATTGTCATTTCATTCAAGTCTTAATATGTTTATTGTTAACCTTAACGGATGTACCCAACCGTTGCATTGTAATAGAAATAACTGATTTGAAACGTACGCTTCGTTAAAAATGTATGCTAGCAATTTAACTCTTGTGTAAAAAATCCCTATGCTATAAATAAAACTTTTGAATCTGCACGCTACCTGTTGTATGCTTAGCGTCAACGCAGCATATAGGGGATACAGCGTAATTAGTATGCTGATATTTATTCGGCATAGTGTGTAAAGTTTAATTCTATTCCATTGATTTGGTAGCGTAATGCACGGGTTGGGGAATATGTACTCGGGAACACATGCCATTCTTATGCTGTACTGCTTCCGAATACTTAGTCAGCCGTTTCATTTTACGTTTTAAAAAGAATATTCTGACTGTATCCTGAAATAAACTACGAACACAAACAAGAAAGAAAAATAGCAGACTCGGTTGTATTGAGTCTGTTTATGAGAGGTAGTATAAGGTGCAACACATATCACGTACATATCACGTTCCCTAGCACCGGCATCTATGTTTAAGCCAGGAAGATGGGGCTTGATGATTCCAAAGGACCAGCAAGAAATAATAACAGATTTGTAGTCGTCAATAAACAAATACAAGTGCGAATGTAAAAACCAATACTGACAAGTTGATCCCTTGGAAACAACACGCAGACGACATTAAGACACGCATAATGGTTCACGCTCACAGCCTGATTGGTTTGATATTATCCTTTTTATGATCAATACACATTAAAAGCACACCATTTCGAATATGAAGACGAATACACAACATTCTTAATCAAGTGCAATCATACAATAGTTGTACAATAGTTGTATGCTGTATTTTACAGTGTTACCAATCATACAATGGCTGTATGCTGTATTTTACAGTGTTACCAATCATACAATGGCTGTATGCTGTATTTTACAGTGTTACCAATCATACAATAGCTGTATGCTGTATTTTACAGTGTTACCAATCATACAATGGCTGTATGCTGTATTTTACAGTGTTACCAATCATACAATGGCTGTAAGTTGTATTTTACAGTGTTACCAATCATACAATGGCTGTATGCTGTATTTTACAGTGTTACCAATCATACAATGGCTGTAAGTTGTATTTTACAGTGTTACCAATCATACAATAGCTGTATGCTGTATTTTACAGTGTTACCAATCATACAATGGCTGTAAGTTGTATTTTACAGTGTTACCAATCATACAATGGCTGTATGTTGTATTTTACAGTGTTACCAATCATACAATAGCTGTATGCTGTAGTTTACAGTGTTACCAATCATACAATGGCTGTAAGTTGTATTTTATAGTGTTACCAATCATACAGTAGCTGTATGCTGTATTTTACAGTGTTACCAATCATACAATGGTTGTATGCTGTATTTTACAGTGTTACCAATCATACAATGGCTCTATGCTGTATTTTACAGTGTTACCAATCATACAATGGCTGTATGCTGTATTTTACAGTTTTACCAATCATACAATGGCTGTAAGTTGTATTTTACAGTGTTACCAATCATACAATGGCTGTAAGTTGTATTTTACAGTGTTACCAATCATACAATGGCTGTATGCTGTATTTTACAGTGTTACCAATCATACAATGGCTGTAAGTTGTATTTTACAGTGTTACCAATCATACAATAGCTGTATGCTGTATTTTACAGTGTTACCAATCATACAATGGCTGTAAGTTGTATTTTACAGTGTTACCAATCATACAATGGCTGTATGTTGTATTTTACAGTGTTACCAATCATACAATAGCTGTATGCTGTATTTTACAGTGTTACCAATCATACAATGGCTGTAAGTTGTATTTTACAGTGTTACCAATCTTACAATAGCTGTATGCTGTATTTTACAGTGTTACCAATCATACAATGGCTGTATGCTGTATTTTACAGTGTTACCAATCATACAATGGCTGTATGCTGTATTTTACAGTGTTACCAATCATACAATGACTGTATGCTGTATTTTACAGTGTTACCAATCATACAATAGTTGTATGCTGTATCTTACAGTGTTACCAATCATACAATGGCTGTATGCTGTATTTTACAGTGTTACCAAGGTAATAGCTGTATGCTGTATTTTACAGTGTTACCAAGGTAATAGCTGTATGCTGTATTTTACAGTGTTACCAATCATACAATAGCTGTATGTTTTATTTTACAGTGTTACCAAGGTAATGGCTGTATGCTGTATTTTACAGTGTTACCAAGGTAATGGCTGTATGCTGTATTTTACAGTGTTACCAAGGTATGAAGTGGAATTAGATCTACCAACATTTGGAAAAACAACGGATACACAGTTCCACGGGAAGGTCATCGCAAAGTAAGTGATTAATCGTAATATGTAATGGCTACCATATGTGCATTATCCTGACAAGAAGTGTAAATAAACGTATATCCCATAAAACGTATATCCCATCAAAGGGATTTCTGTAGCAATAAAGTTAACATCCATAGCAATTAGCAAACTATAACATGTATATTTTCTTCTAAAAAAAATATAAAAAAATGAATAATTAGAAATACCTAAGGATAAATCCAGAATTGTACTGAACAACCACAGCAGTTGAAGCCAAAGAGAAAACTAATCTGTTGTTTTGGGCGCTTGTTTCAGCCAAAGTTTTTTTGGACTTTTCAGACAAAATTCAACTGGTACCTAAATAAGTCGTATATCATTCAAACAGACATTGTTAGTGTTAAATAAAAAACCCTTTTTTTTAAATCGGTTTAGAAATAAAATGTTCACATGCGAAAGTTGTTTTTGATACGGCATTTTAAATGCAAAATTCTGCAGCACGAAACATTACAAAAATACCATTTTTTGTAATTTCTAACATGTCTAACAAGAAAATGGTTTTAACGTGTTAACTAAACATAAATTAAGACACTCTGAAAGTTTTATGGCAAAACATTAAGGCTAACTGAAGTTATTTGAGTTTGTTCTTAATTTTCTCAGCTCCCAGGAACAAGAAGTTTACGTGGGAAAAGCCCCATCTAAAAAGCATTTTGGCTGTAAAATATTTATTTCTCAACCGATTTTCAAAACTAAGATATTTTTATTTACCTCTAAAAATTCTAGTTCCAGTGATATATAATGTATGTACGTATAAAAATTGCTCAGGTTATTGCTGAAAAACCTTTGGCTGAAACAATCGATACAAATAATAGGTCATGTGGGGGAAATGACTCTGGGTAAATGAGCTGTATTACCGAATACAAAAACATTTCCTCTTAACATGATGCTTTCACCTGCTCAGATTCAGGTAGAACTATTCATTTATTGGAAATTCAGAGATATTTTAATTGTTGATTTAACGCTCGGATAAGTTAACCAATCTTTGAACAACCCTAACCCTAACCCCCTCCCCATCCCCCCCCCCCCCCACACACCGGGTCCTGTACATGCCAAGGTCATTGTCAGCTGTGGAATCATTCTAATTGATCCCCATTTGTTTCAGATATACATTTGGTAAACCAGTTAAAGGGGAAGTTAGTTTACGTATAAAGCCTAAACGAGAGCGATTTCAATGGACGAATAACCAACGAGTTAGCATCAGTAAGACGATAGAAAAGAAGTTTCGAGTAAGTAATGCCATTTTTGTATTATTGAATTTAGTAATTTAAGCTGCATTTTCGAGGTTGTTGATTTTATTTTAAAACACAAAGATGAGAAATATTTTTATTTTATTTTACCCGAATATATGTAAATGGCATACGTCCTATACGGGTTCAATGAACTTTAACCGGACCTCACGTTTCCCCTTATAAGAACGGGAAATAATGACATGAAACGTAAACCCTTAAAGAAAACAAAGCATATTTGAGGTAAACGTCTTACACATACATTCACTCACACATTCTGGTGAAATTAATGTACAAAGGAATACTACTACACATATTGATCACATACATTCACTCACACATTCTGGCGAAATTAATGTACAAAGAAATACTACTACACTTATTGATCACATACATTCACTCACACATTCTGGTGAAATTAATGTACAAAGGAATACTTCTACACATATTGATCACATACATTCACTCACACATTCTGGCGAAATTAATGTACAAAGGAATACTACTACACATATTGATCACATACATTCACTCACACATTCTGGTGAAATTAATGGACAAAGGAATACTTCTACACATATTGATCACATACATTCACTCACACATTCTGGCGAAATTAATGTACAAAGGAATACTACTACACATATTAATCACATACATTCACTCACACATTCTGGTGAAATTAATGTACAAAGGAATACTACTACACATATTGATCACATACATTCACTCACACATTCTGGCGAAATTAATGTACAAAGGAATACTTCTACACATATTGATCACATACATTCACTCACACATTCTGGCGAAATTAATGTGCAAAGGAATACTTCTACACATATTGATCACATACATTCACTCATACATTCTGGCGAAATTACAATACACATATTGATATCTACTGAAACGCAAAAGAAACGCAACTCTGGAATTGTATGTACAATATGCTGCTGTTAATCGAATGGTACATGGCTTTCTTTTGCGTTTCAGTATAGTCTATACTAATGTAACAACCTATAGCACTTATGTAGGTTTACCACCATTAATTACATGTAAACCTCCGAGGTATAGTCGAATGTATTCACAATAACGAAAAGTAATCCTTCCTTTTTTGATGGAAATGGGCATTAAAGGTAGGGGAAAACTGCCCATTTCTATTCGATTTTGTGGTTGTATGTATAAGAAGCGTATTAATAGGTTTTACTGGATCACTGATAAACATTTTCGAAATTTCGACTGTATGCTCACACTTTGTGAGCAATGAAAATAGTCAATCAACGAAAACAGCTGTACCGTTGACCTGTTTAGTAAACAGCCAAGAACTTTCTTACATGTCTTGTGAGCCCTCCTTTTCTGGTGATTTTTCAAGTGGAAAATTATTTTTCTATATGAACATTACACTGCTGCATTATCCATACTTGAGTTGAATTTGCAGCAAATCATTAATATGTGACACTTTAACATTGGTGTCTATGGGGAAAATAATTAGTGGTTTCATACCTGTACAAAGGAACGCTAAGGGTAATAAGTATAACGCATTATATTATACGGGACGCATGTGGCTTATGGAGACAATGAAGCAATCGGAAAATAATATATACCACTATGGGTTATAAGGGACACATGTGACTAAAGGAGACAATGAAGTAATCGGAAAATAACATATACCACTAAGGGTTAAAAGGGACACATGTGGCTTATGGTGACAATAATAACGTGTACCACTATGGGTTATAAGGGACGCATGTGGCTTATGGAGACAATGAAGAAATCGGCGACGTGGACATCAGGGTACACACAAACAATATAGATTACACCTCTCAGAACACAGTTTGTTTTGCATATGTAGATTGATCTCTCTGGACCACTGTATAACTTCCTGAGCTTTCTTAAACATGTCTTCCAATTTGCTTCTTTTTTTTAAATATCCACAGTTTGTAGAGACCCTGTGGAATTTTCCAAGTCACTCTCATTTTCAAATGTAGCACTACCAAATATTAGATTCACAGATATGGGCTCAAACACATTCAGGCATATCTTTATTATATCATGAACTTGTCCCATTCATGTCACATGGAACAAAAAATAAATAAAAAAATAAAAATAGAAGATATTTGCACATTTTAAGAAATAAACAAGAATCGAATAAAATAGTGCTTGTTTGTAAATAGGTCGAATGGAAATAACTGTTTAGTGAGAGCTTACAAATTAGGACTTTGTTTGTTAACAGTGACTTTTTCTAATATTTTAGATAAACGGAAACGCACCATTCAGTCTGCCGATGTCGCAGTTGAAGGAGATCGAGAGGTCGTTGAGTGGATCTTCATTGATATTTGAAGCCAATGTGACAGAGAGTCTGACCAGCTCTGTGCAAATTGACTCACAAGAAGTGTCATTCTATAGCAAGACAATAAAGCTAGAGTTTCCCAAGTCTCTTCCAGAGACCTTCAAACCAGGGATGACTTATAACGATGTGGTAAGAACGTGTAGTTACAAATAATTAACATGGTAAATTAAAAGAATGAAATACTGCGTTATATCTTTGTGACCTCAAACACATGATTATCTTTAATGATGTGATCAGTGTTTTCACAGTGCTAGTATAGATATGTTGGTCCTTGTGACGTGTTCATTTAATGTCCAAAGATCTGCCGGTCTTTCCAACACGAGTTGCTCTCTAACAGAAGTTAATGGTTTGTGATTCCCATTGGTGTTGTATTGCTTGCACACCCTGTGTAGTGCTTTTGATGTACTTCTCATGTAGGGGTATCGTAAACACCCGCTGGCCATTAGTTCTGAGAGCATTATTCACGTGTTCGATCTCCTTATCTTCTTCGTAAGTTACTAATTTGTTTCTAGATAAGGTGGCGTGCATTTGCAACATATATATTGATGAACAGACTGTATACAACATTCATATTGATGAACAGGCTGTGTTTGCAATATTACTATCAATGAAGACTGTATACACCATTCACAATCATGAACAGGCTGTGTTTGCAACATTTCGTTTAACTATATGGTGATAAAACTTATGAAAACTCTGGGATTAATTTATTTTGGTCTATAGAGACGTTCTTGATAAAATTTGCAGTTAAGGTCCACTTTCATCAATAAGCACTTATGACTTCTCTACACTATATACAACCTTACCACATCACCTTATTAAAGACAAGCTAATTTCTCTTATTCAAAAAACATTCGCTAGAGAAAATACTACATTTTTGGCATGTAATAATATAAAGCGTTTTTTACTAACGGCAGTTTAGACAATTATACTATGTGGACTTGCTATGAAGTTTGTGAAGAACTCATCTTCCTATTAGATAATATTTTCGTCAGGTATGGAACCACCGTTTATAGACAAATTGTTGGTATCCCTATGGGTACGAACTGTGCACCACTTGTCGCAGATTTGTTCTTATTTTGCTATGAAAGGGATTTCATGTTGAGTCTTTCACCAGATACCCAGGCAGATGTTATTGAAGCCTTTAATGACACCTCTCGGTATCTGGATGACATATTGAACATTGACAACCCTTTCTTTCCAACTATGGTTACTTATATTTATCCGAAAGAACTTCAGCTTAACAAAGCTAATAAATCTGATAATAACGCTTCTTTTCTTGATTTAGATCTCTCGATTGTAAATGGTAAAATAATTAGCAAAATCTATGACAAGAGAGATGATTTTAATTTTGACATTGTTAATTATCCCCACTTGGATGGGGATGTTCCCCGAGCAACTTCTTATGGGGTTTATGTGTCTCCGCTTATTCGTTTTTCTAGAGCTTGTACTCGAGTTGAGGACTTTAATATTCGTAATATTTGTATAACTCAAAAGTTACTCAGTCAGGGTTACCGTTACCATAAACTTCGTAAAACCTTTGCAAAATTTTATTATCGTAACCCTGATCCTCTTTCCAAATATAAAAGTAATTTAAGGACTCTTCTGCGACAGGGACTATCACAACCTGACTTCTATGGTGATGTGTTTTATAAACTTCGTAAGTCATGATCACTTTCATACTATCTTTGTTAAACTTGTTAAAAAGTTTATCAAAATAGGTTATGAACCTATCATTTGGCAACGTACTGCATGCTTGGTGGTGGACCCTTTTACAGTTCGACACTATGCTTTCCTCTTTAATTGTACGATGACCGGACAGGCTGTGGACCTTATGATGACGCCTACCTAAAGCCCATTGGGACGGTGTCGTTTGATGTTTGTCCATGATCTTTCTTGTCGTGCCCTTAATGGTTTATTCTCTTACTGCTCTGGCTTCTGCAACGTCAATGAGTACCTTCATTGTGGCTTTCTAGGCTATTGTTTTTTTGTATTATATTTACACGAGCATATTTGTGTTTTACTTATATTGCCTATTGATGCTGCCTTGTTGGTTAGAGATTAGATCATGGCGGGGATTTCTTTATTTACACTGTCCTGTTTTAATGGGATGACAGTAGGGTAAGTGTGAGGTTTGGTGCACCCTAGAACCGGTTTAAACCCCCAGTGGCCTACTTTGCCACTGACCGTTCCAAGGCGGTAGCCCTATTGTCAACCCTTTTGTGTTTGTGGTGTCGTTTCCATTTATTGTTGCTTCTGCCTTCTTGTTTGTCTGTTTGCGTGTTTGTTATTGTGTTTTGTGATTGACTGTCCTCCTTGAATGCTACTATCCCTGTCCGATATTTTTATATTTCTTACTATCAATTAACAGACTGTATACAACATTCACATTCATGAACCGGCTGTGTTTGCAATAATACTATCAATGAACAGATTGTATACAACATTCATATTCATGAACAGGTTGTGTTTGCAACATTTCTGTCAATGAACAGATGGTATACAACATTCATATACATGAACAGGCTGTGTTTGCAACATTTCAATCAATGAACAGACTTGGTGCACAATGTTACATGTTTGCTAAATTTGAACCTCAACTGATATTATTGTAAACAATGAAATATGTTGTACACTCCAGGTGAAAGTGGCACAGCAGGATGGGACTCCACCTGATGTGGTAAACGGTCAGTTGAAGGTGACTGTGACAGAATACAGAATCACAAAACCACATCCAGTTTTGAGAGAGCCACAAAAATTCTTTCCAAGACGCTGGTGGAGACCATCACCTCCTCGACCCCGAGAGACTAGCAAACAATTGCCACCGACGTATCACACCATACAGCCAGATGGTATTGTCCAATTTCCAGTGAAGGTTAACGATAAAGTGGTTAAAATATCTGTGCAGGTACGTTTCTGTTTAAATGATGGCAGATACAATAAAGAAAGATACCAACTCCAAACATTTAATACAGAGTATGATTCTGAGAGTATTGTAAGTAGATACAAACGAAATGTGGCATTCACAGAAAGTAGTCAACCGAAAACACTTTAAAAACAACAACTAGTGTATGGATACAGAGGATCTTACATTGGTCTGTTTAATATTGAATTTATTGAATGAGTTGGATAAAAGTATATGATGCGAGGCCGTAGGCCGTGCCGAGTATATGCTGCGAGGCCGTAGGACGAGGCCGGGCATCATATCAATTTTATCCAACGACTTTAAATAAATTCAAAATTAAATGGGCATTAATGAGAGATTCTACTTATCACATACATCCAAAATAGAATCATAAAGAACATTTCTTGTTATAGCTCCCTTGTATCTTCATTTGCAATTATTTATCTTGCAAGTCCACCATTAATCAACTGTTAATGGTAGAACAGTTAAAATGTGTCTAGCTTCAAATGGTGATTGACGTACTTCTCACGTCATTTATGTTTTGACTTGAAATGGACCACGTTGTGGTGTACAATATGTTGGACAAACAGGTCGTTCCTTAAAAGTTCGATTCCGTGAGCATAAATATAATGCAGTCAGTCCCAAAAAGTTAAAAAAATACCTGTACCAACACTTTCGTCAGTCAGGTCATAGTATTAGTAACGTCACTGTTCAACCTGTTGAATAAATAATTGATGATAATGATGCAATCAAATACTTTAAAATAAAAGCTAGACATATAGCAGAATTAAAATGGATGAAAATCCTGCAGACACCATTTCCACTGGGCCTTAATGATATTATTTATCAACAAGGAAATATTTGAAAAGAGCCTTATATTGACATTTTTGCTATAATTTTCACTTGAAAGCATAAATCTAGGTCTCATGATTGTAGACGTAATTGTAACATCAAACGGAAATCACGTATTACTATGTCAGTCGCTGATTTGCATACTATTTTTAAACGAAAGTACTCGATGCTTTCTTGTCTCACCTCTCTATCCATTTATTCATTTAAGCTGATTGACGAGGAAGCAGGTTGAACAGATCCTTTGTATAACACTGCTTCCATAATTCAAATCTATAAGCAGCATGTTCTCCGACCCATATTGACAAGGAGTCTGAGCACGTCAGACATTTTTCTAAAAAATCTTTATCTTAATAAGGGCATTGATTTTATTGATATACCAAGTATTTTTCGAGATAATCGTGTTGTTCATTCTATTCCTGCTGTAGGTTCGATCCCTCAGGGGCCTAGAATCTTTATGTGAGGAAGCTATCCAGCTGGCTTGCGGAACGTCGGTGGTTCTACCCAGGTGCCTGCCCGTGCACGAAAATTGCCCGGAGGGGCACCTGGGGTCTTCCTCCACCAATGGAAGCTGGAAAGTCGCCATATGACCTTAGCTGTTGGTGCGACTATAAAATCCAATTCAATCAATCAATCAATCAATCATTCTATTCCTAAATATTTCACAAATTCCGAAAATCCTATAATAAAGTACAAAAAACAATTAGAAATATGATTTCAACTACAACAAAATAGTGTCTGACCTAGGAATGCGAGTGTAGAACGTCTAAATTTTGCTATGCTCCGGCTGGTCATGTCATTACATTTTGATATTATAGATAAACGTACTCGGCTTTTGTTTTTTAAAGGTCCGAAGTATAGACTGCCTTCTGTGATTCTGTGAAAGTTTTTAATGCATGTCGTGGTCAGATACCCCAATCCATCGGGGATTTTAGTATTAAATGGTGTCGTAGAGAACATTCTGACCCTAACTCCCTTTCTACTTGGATACAGAGTATGTTTTACATCACAGATACCCGAATTAACTTCCATAGGCTAACCTCTCCCCCTACTTCTCCCTAGACATAGGTTTTCATATCGTACATGTAATTCGGGAATCCAATAATTTCATAATAAGTTGGTTTTAGTTCTGCTGATAAAGCAGCTAATAATATAATTATTGTTTGTTGCCTCAATTATTGTTTTATCTCAGCAACTCGGGAGTATTAATACTCCAGTAAAATTTCCAGAAGATAATGGTGTTTCGATGCACATCACTCAGGGCATGATTTTCAAGGCTGTAATAGATGAAAAGCAAAACAGACAGGGAGTCTGATCACGTCAGGCATTTTCTAAAAATACTATATCTTAATAAAGGTATTGATATCATTGACATGCCTAGTATTTTTCGAGATAATTATGTAGTTGATTCTATCCCTAAATATTTAAAAAATTCAGAAAGTCCTGTAATTTGTTATAAGTATAAAATAAACTATTAGAAATATTATATTTACTGGTCCTTTCGGACCAACGAGCCTAATATAGGTGGCTTTGAAGTAGAATACCGCTTAAGCCGGTGCTAGGGGGCCTGAGAGGTGTTACTTCTTTCATTACTTCTCAAGAACAGACTCAATAAAACCGAGTCTGCGGCTTTATTCTCTTAATTGTGTTTGTTGCTCTCAAAGGATCACCTTTATCAGTATTTATTGTATTCATCTTCAACAAATTAGTTTATGACCTTGATAGAGTAAATAACACTCCTAAGGAATGTGAATGTAACACATCAACATTTTCCTATGCTCCAACAGGTCATGTCATCACTGGTAATTTTGATATTGTTGATAAACGTATTCGGCATCTGTTTTCGGAAGGTCCTAACTATAGATTACTTTCAGCTATCGATTTTAATGCCTGTCGTGCTCAGATTTTAGTATAAAATGGTGTCGTAGAGAACATGCGGACCCAAACTCTCTTTCTACTTAGAACATGTAATTTTTTAAATTATAGATACACGTATTCACTTTTATAATGCTAAAGAAATATAAAAATATCGGACAGGGAAAGTAGCATTCAAGGAGGACAGTCAACCACAAAACACAGAAACAAACATGCAAACAGACAAACAAGAAGGCAAAAGTAATAATAAAAGTAAACGTCATCACAAACTCAAAAGGGTTGACAATAGGGCTACCGCCTTGGAACGGTCAGTGGCAAAGTAGGCCACTGGGGGTTTAAACCGGTTCTAGGGTACACCAAATCTCACACTTACCCGACTGTCATCCCATTAAAACAGGACAGTGTAAATAAAGAAATCCCCGCCATGATCTAATCTCTAACCAACAAGGCAGCATCAATAGGCAATATAAGTAAAACACAAATATGCTCGTGTAAATATAATACAAAAAACAATTTTGTCAACCCTTTTGTGTTTGTGATGTCTTATTTGGCCTTTTATTAATCTTTAAAGTTGTTATTTTTTCCGTGTGTGTTTGTGGCTAACTGTCGTCCTTGAATGCTACTTTTCCTGTTCGATTTTATTCTTAATTTCCTATATATATCGTTTTCGTATGATGACATCGTATGTTGACTCAGTATTCTCCGTAAGCTACTGAATAATGGAACAACCTCGTCTTTGTCCGTAATCAGTTGTTTTATGGCTACAGAAATCGACGAGGCGCTTCCGTTGCACACCGAGCCGAACGGAAAGGATCGAACGCTGATTTGGCTGAAATATATCATGGCTTTATTATACTCCCAGAAAGCAAATTATGTGATAAAATAAAAAGCTTAAGTTCGCGAATTCACAACATAAACAGGTTGACAACAGGGCTGCTACCAGTGCTACCAGTGAACGGTCAGTTGCAAATGGTCGCATGAGGTTTACACCAAGTTATAGGGTGCTCCAATATATACTGAAGATATAAGTTACATACCTTATTGAGTCTGTCATGACGGGTAATATTAGATACAGCATCGGCTTAGACAGCATTCTACTTTAAAACCACGAAGTTTGGGCTCGAATATCTATTAGTTATTCACTACGGATTCGTAATCTGGGGGACTTGTAACAACCGCCACAAAACACGTAACGCACGCTAGTATGACACATCACTCTTATCATATTGTCATCCCATTTAAACGGGACAGTTTAGAGAAATCCCCACCAAGCTGTATCCTGTAACAAACTAGGCTGCATCAGTAGATGATAATTATATACGAAAACACAAAGATGAGCATGCATATATGAACATGTATAAACAATAGCCTGGAAAGTCTTAAACTAAGTTCAAATATCTTGGCAAAAGCTGGAGCAGCAATAATCTATATCATTAAGGGCACAAAAACACGACTTAAAGCGAAAGAGTTTGAAAGGAGAAATTTGGAAATCGCCGAACACGATAAATATAAAACACATTGCAGTCTCGGTTTGATTGAGACAGTTCATGAACGGTAGTGAACAATGCTAGCTACTGTTCACGCCCTCCAGCCCCTGGTTGAGCAGAACTCAATATTTAACTTATCGATAGTACGAAACTGTGAACCATTCCGAAGATTGTATGCATATGACGATGAAAATTCAATTTGGTATGTTCATATCATTCAATGGCCAGCGGTGTATGGTCCCAATTTCTAAAAAAAGCTTTGCCCTAAATACGAAAACAATGGGTAAAAATAACAAAGGAATTTAGTTGGGAGCAGTCACAAGTAACAGTAAAAAGACAAAATTAAAACGCAGACAACTTATCCTCAGGGTTATTAAACAATACTCAGAGCCTTTAAGGCTGGAATAGTGGAACCACATATTCGAAATTAAGGTAAGAAAACAAAGTATTTGAAAACATACCAACGATATCTATAAAGAAATATATGGCTCAGCGATCTCCAAATATCGGATAAAAAGCACAATGGTCATAAATAAACCTACTATATCTCATGATAATTACATATACATGTAAATAAAATGTACCAATCTAAAGACTTTGTATGCAAGTATTTCTTATTATGCCCACGCCCCACTCCCCCCCGCCAAAATTGGTGAATGGAGGGAGGCGCGTACTGTTTTGGCTTAGTCCATCCGTCCTTCGTTCGTCCGTATGTCGGGTTTGCTCATATCCTCAAAATGCTTTCACAAATTACTTTTATATTGTTACTTGTTGATTACTAAGGTCGTTAAAAGAAAAACAAAATACAAAAAAACCCGTCATATTTAGATCACCTGCGACCACAAGGTGAAGGTCACACACTTAGATGTTTTGCGTTTAACTGAGGCATTCATCAAATGTGTACCTGCTATGATGTTCAGACATGAGCGAATGCAGTATAGAAAGATAGATAGATAGATAGATATCCGACGTATCTTATTTTCGACAAAACATATTTTAAATTAATGACACATATTCTAAAGCAGGACATCAAACAAATATCCATCAATTAGGGATATATAACATATATGAACAATGCTCACTGGCCGTGTCTGTTACACCCGTATATTCTAGGTCAATAGTTATTTACACATAGTTCTTTATTTGGCGTTTATATATGATTTTTATACATGTAGCAATACAACATATATCATAATCAATACAAAATAAAAATGAAATGCGTTTGGTTTGTATCTTTTGTTTAGGCGGAGTATGACGGCGTAAGTTCATCACAAACTCTTAAAAAACGGCATTCACCAAGTGCAACCTTCATACAGTTGACGATGTCTTCGAAATCTGCACAGGTATGATATTTATTTGCAATAACCAGAATTGGCCAACTATTGGCATATGTACTTTTCAGGGTAACCAAAAAAACACGTTTGTATCAGATATTGTTTTTCTCGATTTAAAAAACAACAACAAAACAGTTGTGTCTGCGCTAAGGCACCAACTATTGAAGGTAGATATACAAGTCCAACAATAAATGCAGCAAAAGGATCACAGTCAACCAAAACACGCTCAGAAACAAACAACCACTGAACTTCTAAATGCTTATTTACTTTAGTGTTTACTCTTCTTTTCAGTCCAATCCGATGAACTAGATTTTCCTTTTTTGTAAAAATCTTTGTCATTAAAACTCAGAGTATGTCTCAGAGTATTTGATTAAGCGGTCAATGTGCATTGCGCATGCTTCATAATACAATGGTACACTGCCCCCGCTGGAATGTTCATTTGCATGGCAATACCATTGTTCACTGACTTGTTGAAAAGTAAGCTAACCACTTGGTACACTGCACCCGCTGGTATGTTCATTTGCATGGCAATACCATTGTTCACTGACTTGTTGAAAAGTAAGCTAACCACTTGGTACACTGCACCCGCTGGTATGTTCATTTGCATGGCAATACCATTGTTCACTGACTTGTGGAAAAGTAAGCTAACCACTTCCTAAAATAGTGTTATTAAGCGGAATTCTAACAAAATAAACACCAACATTCTCTCCCTTCGGTCACTCGCTATATTTGTGTATTCTATTTTGTTACAATTCCACTTATTAAACACTAACTAATGCTTGGTTCTTTTTGTGATCTATTATTATATTTACAATCAATTTCGATAGTCCATTATTGTACATGTATGACTCCAAAACCACCATACATTTTAAACCATGGTATTTAAATTTAAATTAAACACTTACTTTTTAGGCAGGCCAGACTGTTTCGTTAGACATTACAAGCACCACTATCCCAGGAAGAGTGAATTATCAGGTGTGTTGTTTTTTATTTAAAATGTTCAAAAGTAGTTTATTTTTATTTTGTAAGTTTGATCGGATATCGTCTGATAAAACCCTCGGGAAAAATACGGATTCAAGGGATAATATCCGGACCGATAAGTGCACAAATAATGTATCAATAAGATATGTACTAAAGGAAACAATAAAGGCAACAACTCGGTAATATTAGCTATATATTCTATGTATAATATGCTGCTGTTAATCAAATGTTACATGGCTACATTAAAACACACTCTAAAACAACACATAACATAGGAGGTTAATTTATAAGAAATATTATAAAACATATACTTAGTTATGTTTAGTTCAAATCTTATTGGATAGAATGATTGTAAACCTGCCTAAAGTGCTGCTGTCTTAGGCTAAATCACACATACACGTACTACATTTAGGACTGGTGGTGTAACCAACACTAAGTAGCATGCAATTGCCTGTTCTTGTTTGTGTATTACTACTAAACAAGACTAACCATGTTGAAAAATTTTTAGGCATGGTATTGCGATCAGAAAATATTTCTCAAGATCACTTGCATATTCAATCAAAATACCATCACTTTTAATAGTGACGATTATCTTACAGCTGTATGTATTGTGTTGTTTAAATAATTTGTTATAAATGCAATTTGACAACTTGATTACCAATGTATAACAGTATATGCAGGTGTTCACAATTCACTTACTTGAAAATATGTACGTATTTCTTTAAGTTTTAAAATGTAATTCTTAAAATTTTAATATTTATATTGTTAAAAACATCTACAATTAATGAGTTTTAACCATTAGTTTTATATTGTATACACATCACCTAAAGGTTGAATCAGTCTTAATCAATGTTTCTGAAATACCACCTTTTAGAAATATCATGCAGTTTCTAGACATATTTTATTCATTTTATTCTTTTTGTACCATTGTTTTAATCCTGTTTGTATAACTGTACATATATTCTATTTTGTCTGAGGACCATATGTTAGACTGGCTTGTAGCCAAATATGTTATCTTGAAATAAAGATATTATTATTATTATTATTACTATAATAACATACCAAATGTTACCCCGTCAAGGTTTTATAATATACGTTTAGCTCAACTTACGTACCAGTTTGCAATCTCTTTACATTAAATACAGTACTGATATGGCTCATACTTTTCAAAGTGGAACTTCCGCATTTATGTATTTCGTATTACAACGTGTACTGTGATTAAACAAACATTCTACAACAGCACTGGTTCGCCCTTTCTCTAACTAGGTGCAGCTTTTTTTAAATAAATGAATAAAACTTATTGGATTGCTCTGGAATATTACATTGAATTAAGGACATATTTCGAGTCTATTGTATTTGGTGGGGATGGGGGTGGGTGGGGGGTGGTGGGGGTGGGACAAGGGGGAGAGAGAATTTCTATAGGTAACGTTAGCCGTGCAATTTAATGAGAACATTTTGATTAAGATTATGAGGCCCACCAAATAAAGCCTTTTTGTTTGCAGTAAAATATAAACACACAACAGAAAGTTGTTCATTTAATGCTTTGCTATCATTCTTATTCTAAAAACAATAACGAAATATCAGACAAGTTTTGTATTTAAACTAGCTGAATAATGAATATGCTTTTCTAAATTACAAAGTTGTGCTTAGCTTTTCTTACCCAAGACAATATCTAATATAGCAATGGAACACAAAGAAAAAAACTACAAGCGAGCCTCAATTTATCTACCTGAGTTGTTCGGTGATGGAGCATGCAGTCAGTAAAAATAAACAAGATTCCCATGCTTTTTCAATGACCAATATTAGGAAATATGTCCTGAAGTGTTCAGTATATAAATGATATAATATCGGAAATTCCCAAGTTGGGTTTCTTTTTTCATGTTGTATACATACAGTTATATAAATTAAAATGCATGTATCTTTATTGAGAGTTTATATCCAGTCCAGTATAGAATAATTATTGTAATAATTAAATTCAGTAGTCAACAAGGCAATTCTTAAATATTTAATCGATATTTCTGTAAAACATTGTATATATTTAAAATAATACGCTAACTATGTTAAACTACTTATATTTTGAACTTCTAAACAATTTTAAAATCGGGTTCACGTCCCAAAACAGTGTCACTTGTGGGGTAATTCAAAAGTTACAGACCCTCCGGCACAATAAGGAATGCCCTGTTTATAATGATATTGATTTTTAAAAAAAGCATCTTGGACAGATAATAATACTGATTATTTCGTCCACCAGTTGTCAATACATTCTTTTAAGCCCTTGCATCATTAAAAAGAAACGAGTAACGAGTATGGGGGTCTTTATTATTTTTTAAATAACTCGTACCAATACAAAATAAAAAAATAATAGAATATATATTATATAACATTAACAAATGATCAGTGCATTTTATTTTTAGGATTGACAATAATAATAAGTAAGACCGACTATCATGACTCTTAACGATGGTTTTGTACTTTCAGATTTATTCCAAAGGCTCTTTAATTGAAACAGGCGAGGTGGAAATGTCAACAAAAAGCGAAATATGGTCGCCACTAATGACAGCTGCCATGGCGCCTAGAGCTCGTATTGTGGTATATTTTGTTAGAACTGACGTGAAGTTGTCGCTGATGCACTGACGCTAAATGTAGAAGGGGTGTTCGAAAATAAGGTAAACCAATCGTAAAAAATGAACTACAATGATATAGGAAACAGAACGGAGAATTCTGACAAAAGTGTCAACATGATAGAAATGACTTAAAGGGACATTGTCCGTAAGTAAGCAGATATTGAGCATAACCAAATACCTCTCTGACTCTTTATTCAGTGAAATGTATACATGAAAACTCGCGCATAGACCCAAAGAAGTCTGTAGTAATACATTCGTGAATTTGAAAATAAAATGTTTTAATTATTATATGTAAATAATGAGGGACCCACTTTATTTACCTTTTCTGCTGATTACGTGACTTCCATTAGCGCATTAGGTTTTTATCTAGTATGTATTGCGCAATATGTATAGCCCACTTAGCTCAGTCAGGAGCGACGTCGACAATCTCGCGCTCACTATTATTACCCGAGAGTGTAATTTTAGTTTGGGCTGCGAGTTCAAAACGCACAAAGCGACACTTCTTTTTTTTGCATCGCGATTGAATTCCGTTAAACAATCTTGCATTTAAATAGTAAATAATCAATAATAGTTAGTGTGTTATGTTTGTGAATGTAATTAGTGTGTGTTTTATAAGCTAAAAGTTAAGGACATTGCCCCTTTAACAGGTTCGGTAATTGAGATTATATCATTGATAAAGGTATATTATTGTTCGGTAATTAGAATACAAAGGTCAACACTTTTCGGAAGAAAACCTCTAAACAATTAAAGAATTGGAAGATTGGAATAAAGGTTACCTTTAAAAATTGTCAAACCACAAGCAAACTGTTTAAGTAGAGTAAGAACATAGAGCAAGTAGTATAACAAAGCTATGAATGCAATCATACAGTTTTAAGACATATTTCTAGCGGATTTACATTGTCCCAGATCAATACCAGGTGGAAGGCCTTACAGATTATAAATACCAAGGGCCGTAGGCCCGCGGTTTAGATATGATCCAAGTCCCAAACACCAGGTTTTGATATCGGGCAATATAAACCCGTTGGAACAATTTTATTTCTTATCTGACATGGA
This sequence comes from Cyrtodaria siliqua, assembly GCA_037043455.1. Classification (NCBI taxonomy): domain Eukaryota; kingdom Metazoa; phylum Mollusca; class Bivalvia; order Adapedonta; family Hiatellidae; genus Cyrtodaria; species Cyrtodaria siliqua. The sequence continues at coordinate 53,623 of JAWPHD010009099.1, read as the reverse complement.
TTTTCTTTATATATTTAATATACTCAGTTTCAAGAGACTGAATATCATGAATATAATGCAAATAAATGCTTACAATTTACATTGTATGCCCATCTCTCAACACCAAACGAAGAGTAAATACAGCTTCATCCGGTTTTTAACATTTTTAAATTGCTGTTTGAACGTAAAAAAGAGTATGATAATGGACCTTTGGAAACGGCCGAAAACGACACATACGAAATATTGCAGTCTCGGTTTGATTGAGACTGTTCATGAGCGGCGGTAGTGAAAAATGCAAGCTACCGCTCACGCCCTCTAGCCCCGGTCTGAAGTTAATATAAAACGTAATCGATGTTTTGTATTTTTGTTTTAAATGGAAAGCAGTATGGATACTAATACATATGTCCTGATACTGCTACATGTGTCCTGATACTAATACATGTGTCCTGATACTAATACATGTGTCCTGATACATACAAGTGTCCTGATACTAATACCTGTGTCTTCATACTATTACATGTGTCCTCATACTAATACATGTATCCTGATACTAATACGAGTGTCCTGATACTAATACATGTATCCTGATACATACGTGTTTCCTGATACTAATACATGTGTCATGATACTAAAACATGTATCCTGATACATACGTGTGTCCTGATACTAATACATGTGTCCCGATACTAATACATGTATCCTGATACTAATACATATATATTATTATTATAATAATACATGTGTCCAACTCTGTTCAACGTCGACTTTATACGAAGTTTTGTCCTGAGACGAAAACAATTGATATATCTAAACTAAGGCCAAGACGATATGTTTAGCCTACTGGAACCTGCAATTATGATAATGTAACAGCTGTCCGTCAAAACAAAACACAATTCGGAGCCTCCTTTGTGTTCTACATTTTACCAGTCAGTCTGTTTCCGTTCGGAATAAAGCGAAATCGAAATTTAGAAGAAATAAATCTTCATGCCAATAGATGGCTCTTTGGTAATATTGAATTGCAACGATTTAAATAACTTATACGTTACTTCGTTAGTACTAAAAATAGTTTCGACAATAAAACACGTTTAGAAACATTTTTACTGAAAGAAAAATGCGATAACCTTTTAATGTTTTAATTTTACAATATGCAAACTTTTGAAGCAAAAATTAAGGTTTTATTTCATACTCCAGCCAACCCCGTTTTCACCTCTTGGAGAAGGGGTTAGATGGGGTATGAAAGTTAATACTCGGACCATGTACTGATTATTGTTTGTAATTTCAATGTTAAACTGATGCAATGTTGTGTATAATGTTTAGGTATCAATAAGCTTTAACAACACAAGTGCGGCTCCTGCCAAGAAGATCCGACTGGATGTCACGGCAGATGTTGGGTCAACTGTTAATATTCTTGGGGTAGATAAAAGTGTTCTTCTGATGGGAACTGGAAACGACATATCAAAATCACAGGTAAATATTGTGTGTGATTGATTGGACCCGGGAATGGCGTATCAAATGACGCGTAAATATTTTGTGTACTTGACTGGACCAGAGAATGATATTATATCTAAGCACGTGTAAAACGTTTCTGTAATTTACTGGATCTAAGAATGACATTATAGGATCTTTTCTACTATCTAGTTGCTTGCGATTATACGAAATCGATACAAATAGAATAAGTTCATATACAGTTTTGTAAGAAACTACTTAAAGTTAAGAGAAGAACTACTTCGATGGCGGTGTATGGATAATTTAATAGGTACCCTCTTTTTATATCAAGATTAATAAGAATCATAAAATACTGTTTAAAATTTTAGCAACAGATAACATAATCCTTTCCAATATTTATAATTCATTATTGCAATATTGTAATATGTGAGTTGGTAATTGGTTATCTAATGTAAAGACCTTACTCGAAGAACATGGCTTTAGCGATGTGTGGTTAAACCCACATAGAGTTAATCCAACACTTCTTTGTTTAATTTTTAAAAGAAGAATTATTGATTGTTTTATGCTAAAAATGGCAAGAAAATGGCAAGAAAATGTTGAAAATAGTGGTGCATTATTTTCCTATCAATATTTTAAGAATGAGTTTGCATTTAAAAAATATCTTGATATTGTACCAAATAACTTAAGTTTTTTTATCTCCAGGCTAAGGCTTCCTCTCATTCTCTAAGAATTAAACAAGATATATATAGACGAAATAGAAAAAAATGAAAGATACTGACTGCACTTCTTGTGAAAAAAAACGATATAGAAGATGAATATCGTTTCATTACAATGTGCCATGATTTTAATGACATAAATATAAATATAAAAATCGAACAGGAAAAGTAGCATTCAAGGACGACACTCAACCACAAAAGCAGTTTCTTATTGAAAAATATTACAAACGTCTGAGCTTTATACATTTCTGTGAACTAATGAAATCTGAAAATAAAAGAGTCTAAGAACTAATAAATTTGGATAATTACATCAAAAGAGCATTTGACCAAAGAACTATTTCATTAAACATTCCACTTTAAGTTCATTCTATACTATATGTATTGTATAATGACTTTTCAGTGTTTCAATATTGTTTATTTGCTATTCATAAATTGTACAAAATATTGTATAATAATTGTGATATACTGTTCACTTAAAACCATGTATTGTGTGAAATCATGTTGACCAACGAGGTACTACATGTATGTACAAGTCGAATACAATTCTGTTCTGTTCTGTTCATTATATCATAGCACGTGTAACTATTTTCTTTTATTGATTAGAATAGTCTTTGACATTTCAAAGTCAAAGGTAATTGTGTGATATTTATAGTAATACCATAACAATTTGATTTGATTGCTTTGAATTGAAACATGTCAGTTCACAGTCGAACGTAATCAAACGATCTAAATCGTATTTTACGCAATTAGTGAATTTGACAAAACATACAACCATGTACACATTATTTTAAGATTTAAAAGTCATCTGTTTACAAAGCAATTACGGCAGTAATGCAACGGAAAAATAGTCTGAGAATAAATTGTTAGAAACGCATACAAATAAGACACCACATGTTTGTAATATACACATATTTAAGTTTCTCCCCAGAACCTGGTTTAAATCCCCAGCGACCAACCCTTTTATATTTGGGGTGCTATATACCTTTTCCTTTTATGTATCCTTATAATTGTTGTTTATTTCTATGCGTGGTTTTGACGGTGGTACGTGAATGCTATATTTCCTTCTCGACGCTTATAACTACCTGTATATGTATATAGTTTTAACTTAACAACCTGTTCACGAACCACGTGTTACTAAAATGAAAAAAATATGGTCCTATAGAAACCACAGCAAGCAAACGCAATGACAACGTAGGTCCGCACTGCCCCACAATCCGAAATAAATGAGCATATTTAAAAGGTCAATGAAAAGGACAATACATAACATACACAGTGGTGAAGACAGGGTTACCGACGTGGTAATAAGTTATAATAAACTGAAAACACATCAAATATTGATTGACCACTCGACCAAATATTGCGACATGATTGCATAAACATCAGCCCAGTGTAAGACCTACAATGGACTGATATTTCTAGTAAACTGTGTGCCGATCGCGTGGCCTAATGTTAGACCTACAATGGCCTGATCTTTCTAGTAATCTGTGTGCCGATCGCGTGGCCCAGTGTTAGACCTACAATGGCCTGATCTTTCTAGTAAACTGTGTGCCGATCCCGTGGCCCATTGTTAGACCTACAATAGCCTGATCGTTCTAGTAAACGGTGTGCCGATCGTGTGGCCCAATGTAAGACCTACAGTGGCCTGATATTTCTAGTAAACTGTGTGTCGATCGCGTGGCCCAATGTTAGACCTGCAATGGCCTGATATTTCTAGTAAACTGTGTGCCGATCGCGTGGCCCAATGTTAGACCTACAATGGCCTGATCTTTCTAGTAAACTGTGTGTCGATCGCGTGGCCCAATGTTAGACCTACAATGGCCTGATATTTCTAGTAAACTGTGTGCCGATCGCGTGGCCAATGTTAGACCAACAATGGCCTGATCTTTCCAGTAAACTTTGTGCCGATCGCGTGGCCCAATGTTAGACCTACAATGGCCTGATCTTTCTAGTAAACTTTGTGCCGATCGCGTGGCCCAATGTTATACCTACAATGGACTGATCTTTCAAGTAAACTGTGTGCTGATCGGTGGCCCAATGTTAGACCTACAATTGCCTGATATTATTAGTAAACTGTGTGCCGATCACGTGGCCCAGTGTTAGGCCTACAATGGACTGATCTTTTTTGGTAAACTGTGTGCCGATCGCGTGGCCCAATGTTAGACCTACAATGGCCTGATCTTTCTAGTAAACTGTGTGCCGATAGCGTGGCCCAATGTTAGGCCTACAATGGACTGATCTTTCAAGTAAACTGTGTGCCGATCGCTTGTCCCAAGCTTCCTTTTAACATGGTAGGACATAGACCGTATAGCAACTGTGAACAGGACAAGTAGTGTTTGTGTTATGAATTAGTCTATTTTTATTTTTTTAATTAGGTTTTACAAGAACTGCAGTTTTATGACAATAAACCAACTAAACGGAGACCTGATTTCCCCATTTGTGATTGGTTCTGCTGGCGGTGGCCTGTCTCATCTGGTGGTGCAGACGTGAAAGATGTCTTTGAGGTAAGACTGGACATATCATGTTATATTATTAGAAAATACTAAACGTTAATAAATAACTCGGAACTCAAAAATAATTAACTGTGACTTTGTGTCATGACGTCACTAAAGTGTTAAAGACGTTGACGTAATTTGCCAAGAATGATTTTAAAAAGCGAAACAGTTCGATCAAATCATACACAAGCTGATTTAAAAAGAAATAAACAAATTATTTAGCCGCTGGGTTCTATTATATTGAAATTCTTCATTCGATGGTAAGCGTTTTTATATTTTTTTCCCCACTCACTCACATCTACTCGTTCGTGAAAGGAGTTAATAGCCTAACATATCGTGAAGGAGTATCCGAACCCAACATATTCCATATAATCATATACACTACTCAACTTTTATAATCGGTCACTTTTTCAAAGAATTATATATTTTTTTAATAATTCATATTTTCATTTGAAATTTTAACTAGCGTCGTTTAACAAATATCGCTAGCGATTTATAACACTTAATCTGCTTTGATTGGACAAAACCTTGTTGATAAAATATTGGTATGTGTTTCGGTGATTTCCAGTTTTTCGTATTCGTATTATTTTCAAAAAACCTGGGTGACCGATTATAAAAATTGAGTAGTGTATTGATATTGAAGAATACGTGTGTTTCATTAAATTAGTTAATTAGTTATCTGAGTTAATTAGTTATCTGAGTTAAATTGTTTAATAAGGGTTATAAAGGAAATTATTCGCTAAAACCGGAATATGTAGTAATTTGACTCATTACTTACTGATCATTTGGGATCATCAAGCCCGATCGTTGTGGCGTTAAAGTAGAATATCGCTTAAGCCGGTGCAAGGAGGCGTGAGAGGTGTTGCATCTTATACGTACCTCTCATGAACAGACTCAATAAAACCGAGTCTGCTACTTTTATCTCTTATTTGTGTTTGTTGCTTTCAGGGGATCCACTTTTCAGTATTTTTTGGTAATGTGTGGTTAAACCCACATAGCGTTAATCCAATATTTGTTTGTTGTTTCCAAGAGATCCCCTTTCCAAAATGTATTATTATCTAATATATACAAGATCTCCACATTTGGTGACGACTATAATTCACAACTCAGTTCCAATGTGGTATTTGTTATATTTAGGACGCTGGCGTGGTTGTGCTAACAGATGCCCTCATTTATGATCACGTCGAACGTAAGTGTTGTCAATCTTTAATTTGTAAAATATTTCAAACGGGTAAAATTGCAACTGGAAATAAATCATTACATACATAGGTAGTTGATACACTTAAAAGAGAAACCATTTAATAGACAAATAACGCTATTGTTATATTATTTTATATGCCTTTTATTAAACACAGTTTATTCTAATATTATAGTTTTCATGAATTTTACTGAGTGCCTTTCGTATAACAAAGCATATAAATGACTAAATATATTGTAAACAGCGATTATCATCGACCCATGGTTTGAAAGGCCTATGTTTTTCGCTCGAAACGCGATGCTTGGTGGAGCTGGGGGTATGAGAAATAGTGGACCAATGATGGCAGTGGCAGCTAGTGCACCAAGGATGGCACCAGCCTTTAAGGCGTCACCCGTTATGCCAACATTGCCAAAGGATCTAGCGCCTGTGAAAAGAACAAGAAAGCTATTCCCAGAAACTTGGTTATGGACAAGCGCTACGATTCAGTATGTTCTGCATAATAAACAAACAATATAACAGCTGTAGACTATGCCGCACATCGTTTCACATCTGATCTAAAATACGGTACCTATTTTATATACGAACCACAGCCAGGTCAACACATCGGGTTTAACTAACTGCACATGTTTTGTATTTAATAGCAATAATAAGGCGTAAACCAATTAGAATGATGAGTATGGGGAGAAGAAATATGGGTTGGTCGTTGAGGAGCAGGTCTATGGCTGTATCCAAAATGGCAAGAGATATTATAACAAGTCCAACAATAAGCAAGAAGGAGGAACTTAAACCAGTCGAAAGAGTTCGAAAATTATTTCCAGAAACATGGCTTTGGACGGATACGAAAATTCCGTACGTTGGATAATGCTTGTCTTGTATTCCGATAAATAAAATGTCCAGTCTGAAAACACCGTTTGTCCTTCAAATGTGAGTGTTATTAACGTAATTTGGTAATGGCTGTGACGATTAATATGTTTTTCTTTAAACTATTACTATAGTTATGTGTGTTTGTCTCGTTTTTATTAAATATTATGTTTTAGAAAAAAGGTTCTCGTGCTTCCAGTTTACAGCTGTTATGTGTGTTTTTTTTTCGATATAGTCCATACATGAAAACTCATCAACATTGTTTGGAGAAGTAAATAGCAAATACTGCGACATGATTATACCACCATTTTTGCCTTAGTCATGTTTCAGGTTTCCGACAGACCCTATATTTTGTCCCGACCCTAACTTTATTTCCTAGTTTCAAAATAAAAGAAAAGATATAGCCGATATTATCGGGTATGTTCCTCCTTCATATAAAGACTACACTATTATTGTCACCGGTTATGTATTTTTCCCAGCAACACAATAAAAAAAAGTCAAATGTATTCTTCGGCTCACACGACGAATGTTTATACAATTAAAATATTCAAAGTAAAAAAAAGAGTAATTTTATTTCATTGTATGTTTTAAATGTTTATAATTTGTTGCTTTCTTGTCAGGTACGTTCCTCTATTAAATTAACATTCTGTGCAACTCCGTGGTGGCCTTTTATTTATCTTTAAATTTGTTCTTTGTTTCTGTGTGTGTTTATGGTTGACTGTCGTCCTTGAATGCTGCTTTTCCTGTTCGATTTTTATATCTATATATATATATTATAGTAGCAGTTGCCAGTATACCATATAATTAAACTTAAACATAGAAATTATGTTTCTTTGTAACATGCAGATCTAGTGGAAAGGCCTCTATAGAAGAAACTGTGCCAGACACCATCACCTCATGGATTGCTACAGCTTTTGCGATCAATCCAACCACAGGGCTAGGATTGTCGGAAAATGGTGCTCAGGTAATACTTATAACTGTATTATACCCCATCCTTTCCTTGCTTCGCAGACTGGTTGGTATATTGCGTTGCACTTGTCAGGTGTTCGGTCTGTCGGTTGGTTAGTCCCGATTTGGTTTCCGCTCCCTAAGCCGAGTAAGTTTTATTTAATCTTTATGGAACTTGATCACACTATTTATGGTCACATAATGTCTAGGTTAGGTCTAAGTTAGAGTTATTTGACGAGTTCATTTATGATGGCCTCGATCCAAATAGATATGAGTATACTAGTAAATATACATGTATTGATTATATTAGACCTTTAAATATACGTAAAACCTCGCTTTTGTATTCTAGCAATTTTTAAAATGTTTAGTTTCGTAAATATCTAACCCACACTTTACATTAAGAAAAACCCACCTATAACAAACGCTTACAGTATGGCAAAGAATTATACATAACTATTTTGATGTCAATAGAAAAGATAATAATGTAGATATGACAACAAATCCAAATACAAAAGCTATTGTTTGTAAAGCATGTAAAGTGTTTCAGTCATTGTCAACACATGTAAGATTATATATTACAGTCAATTTTGTTGTGCAGGCAGATCGCCCACTTTCCTGTGTAGAACCAGTACTATACACCTCCAGCAATCCGTAAGAATCAACACTTCCACACTTACATGTGGAGCTCTCAGTGGGATTCGAACCCGCAGCGGTGAGAGGCGAGAACCCCCAGCGGTGAGAGGCGAGAACGTTTTGGACGCAGCGTCTTTACTATCCCAGCCACGGACGCGATTTTGTAAAGACATAAAAAATGACGCCTGTAAAACGTAGTTACGAAACAAAGTGGTAAAACACATTTAAACACTTCTTTATTTTTATTTCAACAGCTTCAAGTTACCTTGCCGTTCTTCATATCTGTGAATCTACCCTATTCCGTCATCAGAGGGGAGAAGGTTGTCATACAAGTGAACATTCACAATTACAGTCCAACAAATACGGTGGTAAGTCACATCTCTCCTGGGGAATCTGTACGCATCGAATTTAGGGTAGAATTAGATCGCTATCATACAAGTCAACATTCACTATTACAGTCCAACAAATACGATTGTAAGTCACATCACTCCTGGGGAATCTGTACTCATCGATTTTAGGGTAGAATTAGATCGCTATCATACAATCGTATATTCGTATCAAATAACCGATATTGTTCGTACTACAGCTATTGATGCGGATCCTAACTTTTAGTACGGTAATCCCATCTACTAAGTAACGTACGGGAACATAATTGCAGATAGTTTCTAAGTGCTTCAGTTTAAGTAGGTGAATTTTGTTTGACATTAAGTAAATTTATATGATTTTCACATCACCCATCCAACTTTAGTAATTGTTGTTTTTCACTTGATACTTTGATGATTTTATACATAATTCCTAAAAATTATGACAATCAAATAGCATAATTAGATATACATAACACAATTTACGAAACTGAATTTTGTTTGAAATTGTTAAATGATAAGTCGCACACAATAAACACCGTCGAAGTTTGTTTACACATTGATTTGATCTAACATTTCGTATTATGCACTTACCTTTTCTCGCAATGGTTAAATATATTTAGTTGGTAACGTAGTTTAATAATTCGTTATTTAACTCTGGTTTTATATATTTATTGGTAACGTAGTTTCATATTCGTTATTCAACTGTTGTTATATATATATTCAGTTGGTAACGCAGTTTCACATTCGTTAGTTAACTCTGGTTGTATATATTTAGTTGGTAACGTAGTTTCATATTCGTTACTTATAATGCCGGTTAATTCATAATGCCGGTTATATATATTTAGATGCTAACACAGTTTCATAATTAGTTATTTAACTCTGGTTAAATATATTTAGTGGTAACGTAGTTTTATAATTCGCTATATAACTCTAGTTATATATATTTAGTTGGTAACGTAGTTTCATATTCGTTATTTAACTCTGGTTATGTATATTTAGTTGGTATCGCCGTTTTATAATTCGTTATTTAACTCTGGTTATATAATTAAGTTGGTACAAAGTTTCATGTTCGCTGCCTGATGCTAGTTATAGATATCAAGATGGTAAAACAGTTTCATAACGCGTTATTAAGTGTTGATTACTATATGACTGCTTTTTTAGTTTATATAATATTGCCTCCATGAGTGTTTCGTACATGTGTATCATATATGTTTCGATTTAGCAAAAATGTCATTTAAATAAGTGAATAAATAAATAAATAAATATTTAAATAGGTAAGTAGATAAATAAATGCATACATAAGTAAGCAAGTAAGTAAGTAAGTAAGTAAGTGAACAAGTAAACGGATGAGAGTGTTGGTTTCAGCCCGACAAACTCTGCTATATATGGAAGAGAAAAAAGTTGTTTTAATACGTTAATGTATTTATTATTCAGGCGTATGTGGAGCTGACCCAGAGTCTTGATTATGATGTCATACTGATAAACGGCGCATCCCAGAGCAGGGCGTCCACCAATGTCCAGAGGACCATCACAGTAAGTGACATACATTTAGATACATGTATATTCTTACATGTCTTATGCAGTAATCAAAATATGATATATTGTATCATAGCTATATTTATATGGTAAATAAAGATATAAAAATCGATCTTGAAAAGCAGCATTTCAAGACGACAGTCAACCACAAACACACACAGAAACAAAGAACACATTTAAAGATGAATAAAATGCCAAATAAGACATCACAGACACAAAAGTGCTGACAATAGGGCTACCGCCTTGGAACGGTCAGTGGCAAAAAAGGCCGCTGGGGGTTTAAACCGGTTCTAGGGTGTACCAAACCTTATACGTACCCTAAGCTTATGACATCCCAATCAAATGAATAACGAAATCCCCGCCATGAACTATTCTCTAACCAACAAGGCAGCATTAATAGGCAATATAAGTAAAACACAAAGATGCTCGTGTATATATAAATACAAAAAAACAATAGCATAGAAAGCATTCAAAGACGACAATCTACCACAAACACACAGAAACAAGGAACAAATTTAAAGATGAATATAATGCCAAATAAGAAATCACAAACACAAAAGGGTTGACAATAGGGCTACCGCCTTGAAACGGTCAATGGCAAAAAAGGCCGCTGGGGTTTAAAACCAGGTTCTATGGTGCATCAAACCTCACACTTACCCTACAGTCAACCCAATAAAACCGGACACTTAGTTTCGTAAAGCATACGATTTAAAGGCCCGGGTTCAATTAAAGCAATACCCAGGTGAACAGCAATTATATAATGTACATCCTGTTGTCAGTGATAACTCTCCTGAAATTCTCTATAATAATCTCTACTGTGCTGTGATTGGCTAAAAGCACGGAGGGTAAATTTGAATTTTGTAGCAGACAACACAATATATATGTACGATGTAGCTTATTTAAGTATTGAATTGATTTCTTATTTTACTGATCAAACGAAATATATAAAGATCGGACAGAGAAAGTAGCCTTCAAGGAGGACAGTCAACCACAAAAAGGAATTATAAAAAGATCGGACAGGGAAAGTAGCATTCAAGGAGGACAGTCAACCACAAAACACAGAAACAAACAGGCAAACAGACAAACACGAAGGCAAAAGCAATAATAAATGCAAACGACATCACAAACACAAAAGGGTTGACAATAGGGCTACCGCCTCTCCATACATTCGTGCCAAATTTCAATTAATTCAATGAGGTAGGGATATCTAACATTTGCGAAAACTCAACCATCCGACGTTTAACAGATCTAGATTTTACTAATTTAAAAGTTGTGTATCAGTAGAGCTGTGTCGGACCACATTGACGGCTATATTCCAAAATGTTTGCCTTGATATAATTCAAGATTAAACACTGTTCGATGGCTCTTTATCAAACAAAAATAAATTCAAAATTGACGTCCAAGATGGTGGTCAAATAGTGGGTTTTGTTTTACATGCAGCCAAAACTGGTAAAATAGTTCATTATAAGTCATATTTACTGTAGGTGGCTCCAGATGAGATCGTTGCAGTTTACTTTCCGATCATTCCGACCAAGATTGGACGGGTGGATGTTAACATCAAAGCTCAATCATCTGCAATGCCGGACGCAGTTAACAAGAAACTGCTGGTTGAGGTAAGTATCGATATAAGAACAAGAGTGAGAAAAATGATCGTATAGATACCACAGCACCCAAAAGCAATCACTACGTGGTCATAGTATTAACTTTCATATCCCAACCAATCCCTTCTCCAAGAAGCGAAAACGGGATTGGCTTGGGTATGAAATCAAACCTTAATTTCGGCTTAAAAAGTTTGCATATTTTAAAATTAAAACATTTAATAGGTAATTTTAAACAGATTATCGCTTTTTTCAGTTAAACATGTTTTTAAACGTGTTTTATTGTCGAAATAACGATTATAACATCCTGCTAATATAAGCTTTTGCATCGCTTAATGGCATTAAGGCGTGACCACGTAATGGCCTCACAGTATACCATAAACTATGCAAATAAGCAAACTAAACAGTCAATGAACAGGACAATGTACACAAGAGTGGTAAAGACAGGGTTTTATTCAAGTGTTTTATGCAGGAGTTTTATGGCGGGGATTTATTTATTTACACTGTCCCGTTTTATTGGGATGACAGTAGGGTAAGTGTGAGGTTTGGTGCACCCTAGAACCTGATTTAAACCCAAGCGGCTCTTTTTGCCACGGACCATTCCAAGGCGGTTGCCCTATTGTCAACCCGTTTTGTGTTTGTGACGTCATAAATTATTTATTAACATTGCCATTCATGTTTGTCCCTTTTCATGTTTTGGTGTTTACTGTTTTCTGTGAAAGCTACATTTCCTGTTCGACTTGTATACTTAGTTAAAATATAATTTAAACAAGTTGACAATATAAATTATACTAACATGTCAAGACCAATAAACTTTAAATATAACAAAAATAAGGAATACGACAGTTGTGGCTTGAATCATTAGTGTTATGTTTACTGGACATTTTGGATAATCGAGCACAATATAGGTGTATTTGAAGCAGAATGCCGCTTAAGCTGGTGCTAGGAGGCATGATAGATATTGCTTCTACAATTACCACTCATAAACAGTTTCGATAAAACCGACTTTGCTACATTATTGTTTGTGTTTCTTCCTTTCAAGGGATCATCTTTTAAGTATTTATTTACTTATAAAAAATGAGAAAAATGGTCCTATAAAAAGCACAGCTGGCCAAACGCAATGGCACCACACTGTACCACAGACAAAGAGAAAATGAACTATAATATGAAAGTACAATACACAACACAACGAGTGGTGAAGACAGGCTTGTTGGCTTAAATTCATTTGACACAATCTTGCTACTATCCTGTTATAAAATTAATTTTGTTTGACCTACAGTCTGAAGGTGGTCCAGTGGAATACAATTTACCTGTGGTTCTAAATCAAATCAAGTGTACACAAACTCGCTACTATCCTGTTATAAAATCCATTTTGTTTGACTTTGTGACGTCAAATCCTTCTTATTACTATTGCCATTATCTTTTTTATTTTATTTGCGTGTTTTGGGGTTTACTGTGTTCTGTGAAAGCTGCATTTCCGGTTTTATATTTATACTTACTTTTACAGGCTGAAGGCAGTCCAGTGGAATACAATTTACCTGTGGTTCTAGATCTGAAACAACGTGGAACCCTTGTCAAAACGGCAAAGGTAGAATTCCCTCCTAGGATTGTCAGTGGCTCTGAGAGGGTGATGGCAACCGTTATTGGTAAATAAGTTGGTATATATTTAAAGGTGTGGTTGATACACAACTATTATTTCACAAATAATTGTAATATACATCTTGTTTGAACGTAGTGTTTTGTTTCAATGCAATTTATAGTTTTTTGTCGATTAATAAGTGCATTACGTGGTCCCGCCTTAATTCTATTAAGCAATTGGAAAGCCTTTATAAGCATGATTTTATAACGGATAATTTGAGAAAAAAAACACGTTTAAAATCATTTTTTACTGGAAAATATACGATAACATATTTAACATTACCTATTAAATCTTTTAATTTTACAATATGCAAACGTTTTAAACCAAAATTAACGTTTTATTTCATATCCCAGCCAACCCCATATTCCCTTCTCGGATGGATGGGGTATGGAAGTTAATACTCGGACCACGTAATGGATTGTATTGTGTGTTTATTAATTGATATACGTCCTTACTGTTTCTGCAAATCTCTGGCTAATATTAAACTCAAAATTAAAGCAGTTTCAAAATAAATAATATAAACGTTTTTGAAAGAAAGTTACAAACATAAACGTCGAACATTAATTGTAGAATTGCCAGAACACACTCAATCAAAAACAAACACGGCTTCCAAACAAACAACAAACAAACAACAAACAAACAAACAACAAACAAACAACAAACAAACAACAATGACAAGGAACAATAGAAGCAAAGTATGCAACACCACAAATATAAAAGGGTTGGAAATTGGGTACCGACTTGGAACGGTCATTGGCAAAATTGATTTTTGGTGATTAAAGGGACAAACGGCAATCGTTCATTTTTTAAAAAAACTCACGGAGTCCCGCTAGTCTTTTTTCAATCATTAATATTAATTATAAGAACAGTATAAAACAATTTGTTTGTACATATTATTATGTTATTATGTTTTGATATTACAGCACCAATAATATATTATCTTATAGTATAATAAATCGAAATAGTAAATACTTAACATTTGATTTATTTAAATGTAACCAAGGTAAAAGAAAAATGATACTGGATATATAAATCGAGACACCCATTTCAAACACTTCAAGATTGCCCTGTGTCCCTTTAAATACATCACCTATTTTTACGATTTGAAAAATAGAAATATCAAAGGATATGGGCGTCTATCAGAATAATCTATACTACTAAACGATTAGTCACACTATCTTCAAAACACGCTGTCTAAGCTACTTATTATTTTAAACTGTCACCACTTTTATTCATTTATTTTGATGCGCAATTATGGAATTCAACCATATATTGTCTTCGTGAAAATTGATTTTAAGGCATCTCATTGTTAAATACTTCCAACCATCTTACTTACATTGTGTATTAATTAACTCCGGATCTTCACAATCATGTTGTTGATAGTCTTTCGGAAGAGAATGTAAATCGAGGTCCCAACTGTCGTTCTCTACAGCTTTGGTAGTTTCACACTTATTTTTCTGACGGTAGAATCATTGTCTTTTTACAGAAACATTAAACACGTTTCCAAAAATAGTCCATTTGCTCACGAGCTTGAGCAGAACCCGCACCCACTGGTCGTTTAATTTATTTCTTAGTCGACACCATAGCAAAGGGGCCCCGTGGTTCAGTATCTAGTCATCAGTTATTCGGAAACGGTAAAGAATCAAGCTGGCGTTAATTCTAGTTTCATTACCTGACTGTACAGATGCACTCATACTCCTTTTGCAGAATACCATATGTTCTAGGACATGGCAAACAACGCTTAAACCAGATAACACGAAGCACTTGTTTTATTTCTCCATTTTACCACAACGCGTTTACTGATATAATAACCAACATTGAATATGAGACACACATACATATATAAGTTTAAGAATTACTATTTAACTGTTGTGATCGATTATAAGGAAATCCTTCACAATATAGTAGACGTGCGGTTATTTTCACAAACGAGCGTATGCGAGTGAGTGAATAAAACGAAACACGCCTGTCGTCGAGTGAGGGATTTCTCTTTAATCGATCCCATCAGTTAAATAATCTATGTATTACATTTTAAATCAGGTTGTGTATTAAGTCAACCGAAATTATTTGCCTTATTGAACGTTATCTGCGTATGACCTTGACGTCAGCATCATTTTATTGATATCAAGGCTCACCGTCGCGGTTAGTTATTTTTGTGTTCCGAGTTAGTTATTAATATTTAGCGATTATAAATATTCGTTAACTCAGAAATCCCAATAGTTTACCTATAGAACTGTAATAAGAATCTTTATACTGTATACATGTACGCTTATATGGTATGTGGCATAGTAGTTATTTACTTGTTGTTGTTTTTTGTAAGAAATAGGAGGTTTGTAAATCTGTTTACGCCCTTGTATGATACAGGAATATATCTTTACAGGAGATCTAATGGGCCCAAGTATAAGTGGTTTAGACAAACTGCTCAAAATGCCGTATGGATGTGGGGAGCAGAACATGCTGAACTTTGCTCCAAATATATTTATTGTGAAATATATGGAGGCAACAAAGAACCTTGATGATGTAATCCTCAAGAAAGCTAAAGAGTTTATGGAAACTGGTAAGCAACTTCAAAATGCCATTGTAAGGATATATCTTTGCTCTGACCAGAGATCTAAATGCCACAGTAAGGATATATTTTTGCTCTAACCAGAGATCTAAGAAGAAGAGATTGGGCACTCCTTTTTCGAAAAATGACAAATTATATATAGTTACAACGTTAGCAGAAGAAGAAGAACAACAACAACGCGATGTGGCAAGCAATATGCTATAGTTGTACTTTTAAATGTGCTGGCATTGTAAGTAAACATAGTTGTCCTTAATTTTTAGTTTCCTTAATTTTAGACCATTTGCAGACTTTTCTTTAAGGCAATATCACGATTTCTATATAGTTGCTAATGAAAGTACATACGTACAATTTCGAGTATTTTCTTTCTGCAAGTACATGTTGCAAATCTCTGGTTTATTATGTCTCTGCTCTAACACAGCATTTGATTTGAATGAATTTTAGACTTTAACCCGCTAAGCACGACTATAATGCAGGCTGATCAGGCCGGCTGCTGATCAGTCATTTTCCCCAAAACATACATTTGTCACATAAACGGAATGGTCTTAATTCAAAGAAAGAAAAGTCCACTATATATGTGTAGGGGTTAAGGGTTAAACTGATGAGGATCAACATCAAACTCATGTATTAATTGTTAGAGGCCTCCTTAGGTAATGATTTTGATTTACATTGTCTAGGTTTCTAGATATTCTAATCTGGATGTTTAGAGACATACATAGATATTTCGTCCGATGTAGAAACATCTGGTCAAATCTAAATTATATGCTATAATTAAAATATTTTGATTTTCGTGTTTCCGAAAGTTTTAAAGTCACAATACAAATGCTATTCTAAATTACTGTTAAACAATGATTTTTGATTATTTTTAAAACAATGAATATTATTAATACATAATATGAAAACAGGAGTTCTTGAAACGAAAATAACAGAAAATGTAGCATTCAAAAAACTCGGAAAACCTAAAAGTACATTCAAAAACCGAACAGGAAAAGTAGCATTCAATGACGACTGTCAACCGCAAACACACACAGAAACAAAGTACAAGTTTAAAGATGAATAAAAGACAAAATGAGATATCACAAACACAAAAGGGTTGACAATTGGGCTACACCTTGGTTTTAACCCTATAACCCTTTGGTTTTACAGCGCACTGCATGTTTAGTGATTGACCCCTCTACAGTCAGTCATTACGCTTCACTTTTCACTTGTGCGATGACTGGACTACCTCTTCGGACTCTATGATTGTACCTACTGAAACCCCAACTAAGGGTGGTGGGTGCATGAGCTTTAGTCCCTCGGGTTTTCTGGTCGTACCCTAGATTGGTTTTCTCTTTAGCTGCAACTACTATGGTTGTTCAGTACGATTCTGGATACATCCTGAGATGTTTATTATTTTGTATGTGTATCTTTAGTTAGTTTCTCTGGATGTGGACTTTATTGTTAGAAAATTCCTTTTGATGGGATGTAGTTTTGTTTACACTGTCTTGTCTATTTGGGCGCTGAAGACAGGATATTAGCGAGGATTGTGCGCATATAAAATCGATTCAAGCTAACCAGTAGGCCTTATTGCCTACTGACCGTTCAAAGTCGGAAACCCTGCCTTCACCACCCTTTCTGTTGTTTTTTGTCTCTTTCATTGTAGTTTCAAGTCCTTGTTTGCAGTACAGTGCGGACCTACGATGCCATTGCGTTCGGACGCTGTGGTTTCTATAGGACCCTATATATCTTTTTGGAACGGTCAGTGGCAAAAACAGGCCGCTGGGGGTTTAAACCAGGTTATTGGATACACCAAACCTCACTTTTACCCTGTTGTCATCCCAATAAACGGGACAGTGTATATAAAGATATACCCGCCATGTTATAATTTCTAACAAACAAGGCAGCACTACTATACAATATAAGTAAAACACATCATGTATATATAACATTAAAAACAAAGGCCTAGAAAGCCACAAAGTAAGTACTCAATGACCAAACCATTCCGACAAACAACAATTACATGGATAATTATTTATAAGTAAAGTATGGGACCCAAACAACAAAAAGGTTGATAACAAGGGTACCTCCTTGAAACGGTGAATGGAACATCTGCGATATTAAGAATTGTAATGAATCATTACATTGATCGAAACATTACATAGCTCAAAACATACATAGACCGAAACATTATATTGATCGAAATATTACACAGCTCGTAAAATTACATTGATCGAAACAAATTTAGACCGAAACATGACATAGATCGAAACATTATATTGATCGAAATATTACATAGCTCGTAACATTACATTGATCGAAACATTACATTGATCGAAACATTTAAAAAGCCCGAAACATTACATTGATCGAAACATTATATATATCGAAACATTACATTTATCGAAACATTACATTGATCGATACATTACATATATCGAAACATTACATTGATCAAAACCTGACATAGATCGAAACATTACATAGCTCGAAATATTAGATTGATCGAATAATTACATAGATCGAAACATTACATATCTCAAAACATTACATTGATCGAAACATTACTTAGCTCGAAACATTACATTGATCAAAACATTACATAAGTCGTAACATTACATTGATTGAAACATTACATAGCTCGAAATATTACATTGATGGAAACATTACATAGCTCGAAACATTCCATAGCTCGAAATATTACATTGATCGAAACATTACGTTGGTCGAAACATTACATAGCTCGTAAAATAACATAGCTCGAAATATTACATTGATCGAAACATTACATAGATCGAAATATTACATAGATCGAAACATTACATAGATCGAAACATTGCATAGATCGTAGCATTACATTGATAAATTGATCAAAACATTACATTGATAAATTTGTCGAAACATTACATTGATCGAAACATTACATTGATAAATTTGTCGAAACATTACATTGATCGAAACATTATATTGATCGAAACATTATATAGATGGTAACATTACATTGATAAATTGATCGAAACATTACACTGATCGAAACATTACATTGATCGAAGCATTACATTGATAAATTGGTCGAAACATTACACTGATCGAAACATTACATTGCTCGTATCTCGTATTACGATTTTTTGTTACCAAGATGACCGTACCAATAAATACTGAAGAGGTGAACCCTTGGAAGCAAAAAACATAAACAAGAGAGAAAAGTAACAGACTCGGTTTAATTGAGTCTGTTCATGAGAGGTAATTATACGAAGCAACACCTCTCAGGTCTCCTAGCACCGGCTTAAGCGATATTCTACTTTTAAGCAACACAGAATAGGCCTGATGATCCCAAAGTCCAGTAAATAATAGCACTACTGATTTGTAGTCGGGGCGACTTTTTACGGCCGCCACTCAGCACTAAAAACACGCTAGTGTGAATGTCAATAAATGCTGATGATGTGATCCCTTGGAAACAACAAACACAAACATTAGAGAAAAGTAGCAGACTCGGTTGTATTGAGTCTGTTCATGAGAGGTAATTATAAGAAACAACACCTCTCACGCCTCCTAGCACCGGCGTAAGCGATATTCTACTTTAAAGCAACACAGAATATGCCTGATGATCCCAAAGGACCAATAAATAAACACACTACTGATTTGTAGTCGGGGCGACTTTTTACGGCCGCCACACAGCACTAAACAAACGCTAGTGTGAATGTCAATAAATACTGAAGAGGTGATCCTTTGGAAGCAACAAACACAAACAAGAGAGAAAAATAGCAGATTCGGTTGTATTTAGTCTGTTCATGAGAGGTAATTATAAGAAGCAACACCTCTCATACTTTGCTTCTTATTTTCCGTGTAATCGTTGTTTTGTTGTGTATGTGTGTCTTTGGTTGACTGTGAAGTTTTGACAGTACCCTTGTTGTCAACCGTTTTATAGTTTTGGTGTTCCGTACTTTACTTCTAAATCAGTATATGTGTTTGTATGGAATGCGGGATTTTGGTTGACTGCGTTATGTAAATGCTACATTTCCTGTTCTACTTTTGTATTTGCTTTTTGATACATACAAGATGGTCTTCTATTTTAAAACTCATATAATCAAATGTACATTACATTGCTTTTCGAACAGGGTACCAGCGAGAACTGACCTACGCTCATAATGATGGATCGTTCAGTGCATTTGGAAACAGAGATACCTCGGGCAGCATGTGGCTTACTGCATTCGTCCTGAAATCGTTCGTACAGGCCAAGCCATACACATTTGTGGACGATAAGGTCATTATCAAAGCAATAGACTGGATACTGAAACACCAGAACGCTGACGGAACTTTCAAAGAGCCTGGGAGGGTTTTGCATAAAGCTATGCAGGTAACAATTACACAATATGCATCAGACATTTCTTTCCTGGTTATATCTTTCTTTGCGTTGTATTTAGTGAAAATGTCATTTTGTCGTAATTATAACGTGATATCCTATATAACAAACACATATTCAACTAGTTATAAAAGTGTAATGATTTTGTTATTTCACAGTATGATCATGCTTTGTACTACTCTTTAATAAAATTCTTTCAGGGTGGCTCCACCGAAGGAAAAACCTCACTTACGGCATATGTCCTTATTGCCTTGCTAGAAGCTAGAGTAGTGGAAGAGGTAAGTCATGTTTTACTTAATGCATTAACCTGATCTCCGGATGTTATTATGATATTCTACACATTATAATAAATCCTTCAATTTCTATAGTTATCCGACTGGCTGTTGCCTGACTGGTTGTTTACTTACTTTATTACTATTTTTACTCATTTAACGTGATCTGAGGTACATGCATACGTACATAATGTAAACCTTTAAATCATTCACTAAAATACGCGATCCTTACAATTAAACGGTAAAAAAAAAGAGTATGAAAGGAAAAAGCATTAATTAGTCGTTTTGAAATCTTCGATTGCCCAAGAAAAAACAAAAAAAAATGATTGTGTTTATGTGCTAATTAGTTGAAGTGTTTTAGAAGTACTGATTTTCTATAACTATTTATTTTTTTAGGTTGCTACGAAGATTTCTGGTAGTCAACTGAAAGCACAGACGTATCTAGAAGGTGAAATCGACAACATAACAGATGTGTATGAATTAGCTATCGTTGGGTATAGTCTACAGTTAGCAACCAGCTCGGAAGCCGCCTTAATCTGGCAAAAACTGGACGCCAAGGCTAAAGTTGAAGGTATGCATTTATCACTATACTGTCAGACATAAAGACAGCATGACACTAGGTGTATGTGAAGGTATGCATTTATCACTATACTGTCAGACATAAAGACAGCATGACACTAGGTGTATATGAAGGTATGCATTTATCACTATACTGTCAGACATAAATACGGCATGACACTAGGTGTATATGAAGGTATGCATTTATCACTATACTGTCAGACATAAATACGGCATGACACTAGGTAATACTAGGTGTATATGCGCCGATAGTTTATTATTAACATATTCATGATATACACTCAAGAGAAATGAAAACGCAACACGGGAATTTCCGCTATATATTGTATATACTGCACACTTAATTGCACATAATATTCCAAAGAAATCCCAAGATGTTTTGTAAAACAAAAGTTGCAGTTAATTAGAGAAAGGACTCAACTGTGATGTTGTAGACGTTTTAATCACACTACACCTTGTAACAAGAACTTCATAAATGTTGAAATTGCTCTTTGAAAAACTGAGCTAGTCCAGTACTGTATTTAACGTAAATAGTTTGCAAAATGTTGCATCCTAAGTTTGCTCACATGATTGCGCCAAACGCGTACTCTGTTAATAATGAAACTTTGAAGGAATACTATTTGCTGTATTATTTGTTGTTTTAGTATTTTTTCCAAAAGGAAAAGTTTTACGTAGTCATGTACCATTCGATTAAAAGCAGCATATTGTACATACAATATATAGCGGAAATTCCCGTGTTGCGTTTTCATATCTCTTGAGTGTATATTAAATCAATAATAGATATAGCTTTAGAAGTGGAACAGTTAGTGTATAATTCACATATCGCAGCAATCGAAAAATATGAATTTAAACCAATAATTATATATCAGATTATTTAACTGCCGGGATCGATTATATGGAAACCCTTCACGAGATGGTAGACGTGTGGTTCTTTTCACGAACGAGCGTATGCGAACGAGTGAAAAATCAAAACACGCCTACCATCGAGTAAAGGATTTCCCTATAATCGAAAACAGCAGTTAAATATACATTTAAATCAGTTTATGCATGATCTTAACCAATTATTCGATTTTTTTTAACGTTATTGGCTGATGACGTCGACGTCAGCAACACTTTATTGACGTCATAACTCAACATCGCAGTTAGTTATTTTGTGTTCGGAGTAATTAATATTTAGCGATTATGAATTTTCTTTCACTGAGAAATCCGAATATTTCACCGATAAAAATGTAATAAATAGAAATATATATATCAAAAGCAAAGTATGACATGTCACAAACATATAGGTTGATGATGGTATACTTATATGTTATTTATGCGCAAAAGAACGAGTGCATATGTCCCAATATAAATCTAATAACCTTTTTATTGCATACGCATTTTCAAATTAGAACAATGACAAAATAGGTCGTACATTTAATTTTCATCAAAAACATTTATTTGAAACAAACATAATTATTGTCGTTACATCGTGGGAATTTTCACAATGAAATCAACATTGTTTACTTCATGTGACATACTTTCTTTGACAGGAACAGAAATTTGCACCAATCACGGACGATTATATATTGCACACCCGATATGACTTTACTACACGTCAATATGAGCGAATATTGACGTTTCCTGTTAGATTGAAATTAAACGGAGCTTGTGAATGCGTATACAATAACTGAGTGCGTATACAATAAATGCAGTTATTGCATACGCATTTACAAGCTCCGTTTACTTTCAATGCAACAAGAAGCGTCAATATTCGCCCATATTGATGTGTTCATATTGACGTGTTGTAAAATCACTATACTGGAACTATGATTTTGCATAAGGGATTGTTGCAAATCGCAGTAAAAAATAACATAGTATTTTTGTCATTGTGAAATATGTCCACGATGTTACGCCAGTTTGTTTCAAATAAATGGTTTTGATGAAAATTAAATGTTAAAACCTATTGTTTTGGTCTAATTATTCGATTTTATATTAAAATGTATATGCAATAAAAAGTTTATTAGATTTGTACTGGGATATGTGCACTCGTTCTTCCACGTATACATTTTGCGCTCCTAAAGTCACGCAACATTTTGCGCTCCTAAAGTCACGCAATATTATTACGCGGAAGAATTGTTGCATATAACCAAATACAAAGCTAATAACCTATAAATGTATCTAGTGTGGATTTGAAAGAAAGCGCGTTTGTGAACATAGCATCAGTTACATTAGCAAGATGTTAGTTCAACGCAATACGTATGGCATTTAAGCAATTTGCAATCAGATGACCGTTTAAAAAAGAAAATTGTGGGAAATTGTTGTACAAAACTTAACTGGGTGGTATTAAAGCAGCGGTCGCCGGGTATGACTCAGAAAAATCTAAATTATTCTCAGGCTCTCTAGGTCCTGTTGTTGGATTATTGAATATATTGCTGGTTACCATAATCTTTCGCAAGCGAGCATGTTAAATGACGCAACAGTTAACGGTAACATTGAGGAAATAGTCCAACATGTGTTTAACAAATCAGAACCGTTTAAGTAAAAATATGATAAAAACGATGTGCAGTATTAAAAGCAGGTATAAAAGTCGAACAGGAAATGTAACATTCAAAGAACATCAAAACAAAAATCACGAATACAAAACAAACGACAATTACAAGGAAGAATCAAAGTATGCGACACCTCAAACATAAACTGGTTGATAATAGGGCCGCCGCCTTGGAACGATCAGTGTCAAGAAGGCCGCTGGAGGTTTAAACCAGGTTCTAGGGTGCACCAAATATTGCATTCACAGACCACCAAAGCCAAAATCACACACACAAATCAAACGACAACTGAAAGGAAAAGCAAAGTATGGACACCACAAATATAAAGGGTTGACAATATCCCTGCCGTCTTGGAACAGTCAGTGCCAAAAAAAGGCCGCTGGGGGTTTAAACTAGTTTCTAGTGCGCACCAAATCTCACGCTTATCCGATTTTATATATTGCCAATAAAACGGGACAATGTAAATCAATACAGTCTATTAATTGTGCCAAATGTCAATTAAAAAAACGCATTTTATATCATTTACAGCTGGTACCAAGTATTGGGAAAGAGAACCTAAAGTACCTACAAAAACAAGCAAACCATGGGAAAAACGAAATGGCGTCGCAATTGACATAGAGTTGACGGCCTATGCTTTATTGACACTGGCAAACAAAAACGACCGCATCGATGGTGTGCAGGTCTTAAAATGGCTGACAGAGCAAAGAAATCCGAGTGGAGGTTTTTCATCAACACAGGTTTGAACAACAGTTTATTTTCTTCACGGCCTTTATTTCTTTATTGACACATTATCAGAGGGTTGTCTACACACCGTCCATCCGTTGATTAGTAAGTTTGTCTGTCTATCATGTATGTCGCATTGAACCATTAAAGGGATTTGGTGATAATTTATTAACCCTTAACCCGCTACATATATATAATGGACTGTTCCTTCTTTGAATTAAGACCATTCCATTTATGTGACAAAGGGGTGTTTGGGGAAATGACTGGTCAGTAGACATACATTGTAACCCCTGATTAGCTTATTTTCCTCACGGCCTTTATTTGTTTATAGACACATTGATGCTTATCAGAGGGTTGTCTTGTTTATGTTACTTCCAAAATGTCGGAAAAGCATTTACACACTGTCCATCCGGTGATTAGTAAGTCTGTCTGTCTATCATGTATGTCGCATTGAACCATTAAAGTGATTTGGTGAAAATTTATTATTGACTGATCAGCAGCCAGAAATTGTAACCCCTGATTAGCCTGCGAGTTACTCGCAGGCTGCTCTGGGTTTACAATAGACGCAAAGGCTATTATAGTCGTGCTTAGCCGGTTAAGGGTTAATAAAGGTAGTATGTTTAAAAGAACATATGTTGAAGTTCACGTACATTTGTGCTTAAAATAAAACTAATGCATGCGATACACTGAAATATGAATGTCGAGTAAGCAGTAGGATGGATGATCCATTTCGTCTTATATTGTAATACATAGATGTTAATGTCGAACACATTTATGTTAATGTCGAACACATATATGTTAATGTCGAACACATCTATGTTAAAGTCGAACACATATATGTTAAAGTCGAACACATATATGTTAAAGTCAAACACACTTATGTTAAAGTCGAACACATCTATGTTAAAGTCGAACACATATATGTTAAAGTCGAACACGTACATGTTAAAGTCGAACACGTGTATGTTGTCATTGTCAGTGTGTCTAGATCATTCACCAGCTACAATTGATGACTTGTAATCAGTTACACAGACACCTCTTCACATCAGACGTTCATGTGCGCATGATCACTGGGCAAGTTCATCCAAATACAAAAACATAAACGGATATATGCATTGAAGCAGTCTATGCGTGGTACCAATATAATCGGATATATGTATTGAAGCAGTCTATGCGTGGTACCAATCTTCAGTCGTGTCTAGTTTTATTAAACCATTCGTGTAAGTGGCCACAGTAGGTTGGGAGATTTTAACATAGTTTCTATTTTATTATTATTATTATTATTATCATTATTTTTTTATTTATTATTTTAACGTTTTATTTCAAATATTAAGTGTACATACATTTTTTGACATACAATACAGATGTGATTGTTACGACCTCATACAAGTGTTATTTGTAATAATACCTCTCCGCTCTCTATTAAGAATGTAGTCAGACATGGAATGATTATACAATATAACGTAGTGCTAATTACTGCTAAGTAACCTATAGTTCAAAGCATATCCTGAATCACTTTCCATCTTTTTTTAATAATATTACCTTTTCTAAGGGCACATATATATTGAGAACAATTCAACATTTCTAAATCTTTTAACATGTAGAGAAGCGCTAACATATATAAAATATTGTCAATATCTGTTACACATGTAGACCCTAGAATCATATCCTTTGGTTTTAATTCTAACGAAATATTACATTCTTCCTTCAGATGACCGAAAAGCTCTATAAGAATATTTCTGGAAAAGATGCAGTCGTTAAATAATTATGATTATTATTATTATTATTATAGGACACAGTTCTAGCATTACAAGCCTTGGCTGACATGGCAGCGTTGATATACTCTCCAGTTCACGATATGTCTGTGTCTGTCGTAGGGACCGGGTATTCAAACACGTTCACCATAAATAACCTAAACGCTCTGGTTCTACAAAGTAGAGAGGTAAGTTATATAGATACTGTTTTCTCTCATTTCCGGTCATGTGCGATGGGGTTTAACTCCCACGGATGATAACTCTAGGTTACATGACTTACCATGTGACTAAACCAAGTGTTCTCTTGAAGAGATTTCTTATTCCACAAAAATATTTTACTTGTTTTTCGAGCAATAAGGATTAGAAATCCTTATGTTAATTAAGGGCATATACATATACATACTAATGGCATTCAACTTTCTTTATAAAAGTAGATAATAAAGTCAGGATATATAGCATTCAAGGATCAGAATCGACCAAAACCAAGCATAGAAACAAACAATTACAAGGATAAATACAAGGTATGTGGCAATCCAACATAAAGTGTCGCCAATAGGACAATATTTATAAAATGACACTATGTATAAGTAGATAAAAATCGAACAGGAAAAGAAGCATTCAAGAACGACTGTAAACCACAAACACACACAGAAACAAAGAACATCTTTAAAGATGAATAAAAGGCAAAATAAAACATCACAAACACAAAACGGGTTAATCGATCGTGATAATGTTCATGAGTTATTTATTAAATTTATTAGAAAAATTGTAAGAGGTTGCGACCGAAGTATTCTGCGGCGCACGACATGCTTAGTTGTAGACCCTTCTACAGTTTGCAATTATGCTTTCCTCTTTGATTGTGCAACGACCGGACGGACGTGTCCTTTAAGGCGGGAACCGTTTGGTGGTACCCTTAACGGTTTTCCCCTTGATGCTCTGACTTCAGACAAGTCATCGAGTACATACGTGATTAGCTTCTTAGGTTTAACTTTTTTTTGATATATTATATACATGAACATTTCTGTGTTTTTTCTTATTATAACTATCTACGCTTTCTCAAATGTAAGGGGTTAACTCGGCGGGGATAATGTTTATTTACACTGTCCCAGCTGTTGTGTAGGGATGATGACGGGGTATGAGTGAGGTTTGGTGCACCCTTGAACAGGTTTAAATGCCCGGTGGTCCCTTTTGTCACTGACCATTATATGGCGTTACCCTGTTGTCAACCCTAAAATATTTGTGATGTGCTTTTTACTGAGTGTGTTTGTAATCAACTTCGCGTTGTAATACTTGTGGAGTGACTGTATTCTGTGAAGGCTACTCTTCCTTTTGGACTTTGACAACAGGGCTACCGCCTTGGAACGGTCAGTGGCAAAAAGGGCCGCTGGGGGTTTGAACAAGATTCTAGGGAGCACCAAACCTCACTCTTTCTCTATTGTGATCATAATAAACGGGATAGTGCAAATAAAGATATCCCTGCCAGGTTATATTCTCTATAAGATGACGTTCTAAAAAGTATAAAATGAGACACTTGGAAATCGTCGAACACAATAAATACAAACATATTGCAGTCTCGGTTTGATTGAGATTGTTCATGAACGTTAGTGGTATATAAGAATATTTCACGGATATCCGGTAAAGATCGGTAATTCCAACCGTCGGCAGAGCCTCGGTTCCGATAAAAACAATTATACCGAGGGTTGGAATTCCCAATCTGAACCGGTTAACCATCATTGATTCTAATAACTAACGTATTTTATGTGTTTTTACAAAATGACATCATGCAACTGTTGACGTTATTGACGTCATCGTTGAGGCGTGTGACTTTTATCTTCCCCAATGTGTAAGATCAGGCTTTCCATCACCCATGTAAGAAATTGCTTACTACCATTCACGACCTCTAGCCCCGGATTACGCCGAACTCAATATTTAAAATGAGAACAGAAATTTGAGCCATCCCTATGATGGTATGCATATGACGGTGAGCATGGAACCTTCTATGGGGTATTTTCTTAACATTCCTTGGCCAGCGGCGTATTATCCCAGTTTCTAACAAAATTCTTTGCTCTAAACGAGAAAAAATTCTCAGAACATTTAAAGGCTGGAGTAGTAGAACCACCTATCGAATTCCAAGTAAGAAACCAAAGGTATTTGAGAATGTACTACCCATATCTTGATATGATGATTGGTTTTAGTTGACTGTATCTCCACCCAGTGACGGTAGTTAATGAATGTGCTGAGGTCACGCTTGATTGGTTTTATTAGGTTTAGAGTACTTTACCTTAGTTGTTAACTACACTCACCAGGTGTAGCTTATTGTTATTTAGGCTTTTTTCAACCCGTTTGTGTTTGTGATGTCACACGCCTTGGCTGCAACTGCTGTTGTTGTTCAGTACAATTCTGGATACATCCGGAGATGTTTCTTATTTTGTATTTGATATAGCTTTACAACAACATCTTAGTGTTTCTTTTTGTTAGTTTCTCTGGCTGTGGATTTTATTGTTAGAGAATTCCTTTTTGATGAGATGTAGTGTTTTTTTTACAGTGTCTTACCTATTTGGTCGCTGAGGACAGGATAATAGCGATGAATGTTTACACATGAAATCGATTCAAGCTAACCTGTGGGCCTTATTGCCTACTCGTTCGAAGTCGGTAACCCTGTTTTCACAAACCGTTCTGTATGTATTTTGTCCTTTTAATTGTATAATTAATTAAATATTGCTTCTTGTTTGTAGTATAGTTCGGATCTACGATGCCATTGAGTTTGGACGCTGTGGTTTCTATATCTCATGTTTGCTTCTGATTAATCTTGTACTTATTGTTGGTTTTAATGATTGGTTTTAGTTGACTGTGTCCTATGAACGCTTCATTTCCTGTTCGACTTTTAAACATTGCAATAAACATGTTTGTGTGTTTTGCTTCGAAAGGATCCCCTTTTCAGTATGTATTGACATTCGCACTATCGTTTGTTCAGTGCAGTGTGGCGGCTGTAAAAAGTCGCCCTGGCTACACACCACACACATAAGGTACGGAGGTATTAACATTTATTTTTCTGTTCTGCCTTAAAATTCAAAAGAAACAATCATGTGAAAGTTATTTGCTGCATTTATAGATACCGCGAGATTTGGGAGAATTAACTATTACAGTGTTATTGGTGCATTTATAGATACCGCGAATTGTGGGAGAATGAACTTTTACAGTATTATTTATATTGTTTATTGGTTCATTTATAGATACCGCGAGATGTGGGAGAGTTAACTATTACAGTGTTATTGGTACATTTATAGATACCGCGTGATGTGGGGGAGTTAATTATTACAGTGTTATTGGTACATTTATAGATGTCGCGAGATGTGGGAGAGTTAACTATTACAGTGTTATTGGTACATTTATAGATACCGCGAGATGTGGGAGAGTTAACTATTACAGTGTTATTGGTACATTTATAGATACCGCGAGATGTTGGAGAGTTAACTATTACAGTGTTATTTATACAGTTTATTGGTACATTTATAGATATCGCGAGATATGTGAGAGTTAACTATTACAGTGTTATTGGTACATTTATAGATACCGAGAGATGTGGTAGAGTTAACTATTACAGTGTTATTGGTACATTTATAGATACCGCGAGATGTGGGAGAGTTTACTATTACAGTGTTATTTATACAGTTTATTGGTGCATTTATAGATACCGCGAGATGTTGGAGAGTTAACTATTACAGCCACCGGACAAGGCCTGGCATTGGTTCAGGTACGTATTAGGTTTTTTCACGGAATTAATCATGCTAGTTACATGTAGAAGGAGGGCTATGTTTAAAACAGTATTCCTGATCTGATTAAGACTCTTCGTTAGTAGTATACCACTATACAGGATCTCACAAAATCCTTAGAACTGCGTTAAATAAGTCTACACCGAAGCTACCCAGGAACATTAACAATTGAGCTGTATATCCACCCCGGACCACGTGGGCAGTGTATCTCAAGGTGTACACACAGTATATAACCGCCCTGGGCTATGAATACGGTGTGTTCAAAATAGTACACCCAATGTTAAACCGTCCTGGACAGTGAATACGGTTTGTTCAAAATAGTACACCCAATGTTACACCGTCCTGGACTATGAATATGGTGTGTTCAGAATAGTACACCCAATGTTACACCGTCCTGGACTATGAATACGGTGTGTTCAAAATAGTAAACCCACTGTTAAACCGTCCTGGACTATGAATACGGTGTGTTCAAAATAGTACACCCAATGTTAAACCGTCCTGGACTATGAATACGGTGTGTTCAAAATAGGACACCCACTGTTAAAGTGTCCTTGACTATAAGGATTATGTGTACAAAGTAGACAAACCACACAAATATTGTACACTGTATAACCACAATGGACTATGTGGACGGTACACATAATGTATGACAGCCTTGGACTATTTGGACGGTACACATACTGTATGACAACCTTGGACTATGTGGACGGTACACATACTGTATGTCAACCTTGGACTATATGGACGGTACACATAATGTATGACAACCTTGGACTATGTGGACGGTACACATAATGTATGACAGCCTTGGCCTATTTGGACGGTACACATAATGTATGACAACCTTGGATTATGTGGACGGTACATAAACTGTATGCCAACCTTGGACTATGTGGACGGTACACATAATGTATGACAACCTTGGACTATGTGGACGGTACACATAATGTATGACAACCTTGGATTATGTGGACGGTACATATACTGTATGCCAACCTTGGACTATGTGGACGGTACACATAATGTATGACAACCTTGTACTATGTGGACGGTACACATAATGTATGACAACCTTGGATTATGTGGACGGTACATATACTGTATGCCAACCTTGGACTATTTGGACGGTACACATAATGTATGACAACCTTGGAGTATGTGGACGGTACATATATACTGTATGCCAACCTTGGACTATGTGGACGGTACACATAATGTATGACAACCTTGGACTATTAGGACGTTACACATAATGTATGACAACGTTGGACTATGTGGACGGTACACATAAGGCATGACAATCTTGGACTATGTGGACGGTACACATAATGTATTCCAACATTGGACTATGTGGACGGTACACATAATGTATGACAACCTTAGACTATGTGGACGGAACACATAATGTATGACAACCTTGGACTATGTGGACGGTACACATAATGTATTCCAACCTTGGACTATGTGGACGGTACACATAATGTATTCCAACCTTGGACTATGTGGACGGTACACATAATGTATTCCAACCTTGGACTATGTGGACGGTACACATAATGTATGACAACCTTGGACTATGTGGGTGGTACACATAATGTATGACAACCTTGGACTATGTGGGTGGTACACATAATGTATGACAACCTTGGACTATGTGGGTGGTACACATAATGTATGACAACCTTGGACTATATGGACGGTACACATAAGGTATGACAACCTTTGACTAAGTGGACGGTACACATAATGTATGCCAACCCTGGACTATGTGGACGGTACACATACTGTATGCCACAGTAGTACACACATACAAACGTATCAGGCAAAGTAAATAACGTGTTTGTATTAAATGACACATAACTAAGATTAATATATCACAGGTAAAGTTAAATTTGCAGTTAAATTGTAAGAAGTAAAACGTGTGAACTTGCGACTGTGAACTGTATAAACTCTGTTTATTTCATACATTGTTTAAGAAGTTTGCGGGATATACCGCTGATAGCTTACACGCTTACATTACTAACATGCAAGTAATTATTGCAGATTGAGGTGTCCTACAACATTGATAATGATGACCAGAAACAGAGCTTCTTTTTGAAAATTACACTATCAAGAGAGACCATCAATGGTTTTGACGTTCAGGCATGTGCAAGGTAAAGGTGACATTTTGAGCCATTTATAGTTTATATCTATTTGATCAAACTCATGGAAGGCTATACTGGTTTAAACATGTTCTATTACAAAATAGTGAATGAAAACACTTGAAAGTTCAAGAAATAAAGGATTGACCGGAGAAAACATAGCGTTCTGGAAAACGTTTTTGCAAATCCTGGGGCTAGTGAACGTAAACGGCATCGATGAAATATAGACTGCAATATCTCTTGTTTTTTTCGTGTTCAGCGATTTCCAAATTTCTCCTTTCATAATCAGTTTGTATAACCTCTACATTAGTAAATACAACTTATATTTTCACGAGCGCTTTAGTAGGAGTGAAAATATTTGATTTTGTCAAAGCGAGATGAAAATATTTGTATGTATGGTTTTCATTGTCAACACATGCAAGGTTATATGTGACAGTCGATTTCTTTTGTGGTGGAGGCAGACTACCCACTTTCCCTGGGTAGAATCAGTACTGTACATCTCCCGCCATCCGTAATAATCGACACTTCCTTACTAACAAGTCGAGCTCCCAGTGGGATTTGAACCCGCAGCTGCGAGAGGGAAGATCCTCTAGATTTCCTATTATTGTAGACTCGAAAACCGAAAACTCATGCGGAAAACATATATATATTTTTTCAGCGACGTCAATGGCTCAGTGTTGTGAAATTTCTATTTTTAACTCACCATAACTTTTAAAATAATTGACCGTTTTAACTACGATTCAGCGTGTTATAATCTGACCATATCAATTGTTTTAATTAACACAGTTTTTTTAATTTGTATGTATCCTATTTAGGATTATCTTTATGTCGTTTTTCAGTACCAGTTTTTAAGGAATTCTTTTAATATGTAACAACTTCTGTTTAAGCTGGTTGGAAAATGGTACAAGTTCAATGGCCGTCATAGAAATTGGCAGCCCTTCAGGTTTTGTAGCTGAAAGCAGCAGTGTCGTCTCAATCCCAGGGCAGAGCCGAGCAGAGGTTGAAAGCAAAAAAATAATTCTGTACTTCGACGAGGTTAGTAAACATAATATTTCCAGTTATTGTACGTAGACTTCTAAAAAGAGGATCGATTGGAAACAACAAACAAGAGAAACACGAAGCAGACTCTGTTACGAAGTCGAAATCGGTTATTTCTGTGAGCTGTAAAACCCCTAGATGGGTTAATACAACATATACATACTAAGATAAGGACATCGACAGTGTAATATATTGATCTGGTCAAAACGCGTTTGTCTTGGCTGACTCCATCTCACCCACATAGTTTGTGCGGGTAATACTAATGATGTTTAGACACTTAACACGCGTTAAATAAATACGTTTGAATTTATATGAAATTTGTTTGGTAAATAAGTGTGTGTCTTTTTAAGTAATCTATCTACTCGGATACCTGGATATATAGCATAAGCCGAACAGGATATGTAGCATTCAATGACCACAGTCAAACACAAACACGCACTGAAATAGACAACAATTACTAAGATGAATGAAAGGCAAGATATGACATCACATACATAAAACGGTAGACAATAGGATATATAGTATAACCTTTTTATCTATGTTAGGGTCATTATCACACTAAAATAATATACATGTGTCTTACGCACTAGCCGTTTTGCCGATTGTCTCTCCCTTTATCGTCACTTTATATGGCGCTATTGCTGCCTTTTTAATCTAAAATCACATTTTATGTTGTTTTACTGATTTAAAAAATTTGTTTTTATGTTTATGGTGTCGCATATTTTTCTTCTAGCTTGTCCTGTAATTGTTTGTTTTGAAGCTACATTTTATACCTTATTTACATTATCATGTTATCGCGTATTTTGCTGATTTTACAACTTGTTTTAATGTTCGTTTTATAAAGAATTTAGAAAAAACTTCACACAGACATGTATCGTTTCCTAATTTTTCTGGATGTGGACTTTACTGTTAGAGATTTTCTTTTGATGGGATCTACTTTATTTACGCTCAGTCTGTCTTGTCAATTTAAGCCGACCAATAGACATTATTGTCTGACCATCCCAAGTTGGTAACCCAGTCTTAATCACTCGTTGTGTTGTGTAATGCCCTTTCCATCGTACATTTAATTTGCTCTTTGTTTGCGGTGCAGTGCCATTGCGTTTGAGTGCTATGAATTCTATATGACCATTTTGCTCCTGTTTATGTTTTTCTTGTACAGATTGGCTCTAAAGATACGTGCGTAACGGTCACAATGCAGAGGGTACAACTTGTTGCTGGCGTGCAGCCCGTGCCTGTCAAGGTCTATGACTATTATGAACCAAGTATGTACATTTGTTATGTTATAAGTGTTGACTTTGTTCTTATTGTGATCAGTAATGTTGTGAACCTTACATTTAATGCCGGACTATGCTTATGTTAAAATTAGATATAAAACTCGAGCAGGAAAAGTAGCATACAAGGACGACAGTCAACCACAAACACACAAAGAAACAATAACATAGAAAATACGGACATTATGTCGCATGAAAGTGTTTAATATTTTTGCCAAATGGATATTATTTCAAAAAATTGCCAACAGGTTTGATTGAATCAAATGATATGGAAATTAATATTTTCAGTAATGTTTACTCTGTAATTTATTAGCATATTTTTATTTTTACAGCTAAGCAAGCCACGGAATTCTACTTGCCGGAGTCCTTACGAACCTCCGACGTATGCGGTGTCTGTGGCACAGAATGTAACTTCTGTAAACAGCCGTAGAACAAAGTAAGTACAGCTTATTATTGTCGAACAATATTGGTGACGTAGCTCACTTAAGCGTTAAGCGTTAGTTTTTACAGAATTAAGCGTTTCCACTTGTATATGCGCCCATTTTAACCACTTAGAATTTTTGGACACCACTATAAATATTTTTTGGACAT
Source organism: Cyrtodaria siliqua (assembly GCA_037043455.1). NCBI lineage: Eukaryota > Metazoa > Mollusca > Bivalvia > Adapedonta > Hiatellidae > Cyrtodaria > Cyrtodaria siliqua. The sequence goes on along the minus strand of JAWPHD010009099.1, from coordinate 18,640 downwards.
ACATCTTTACTTAATGGTCCTTTGAGATTTATCGAGCCCATTACTTTGTGGCTTTCTGGGCTTTTTTATATTATATATACATGATCATTTATGTGACAGGGACTATCACAACCTGACTTCTATGGTGATGTGATTGATAAACTTCGTAAGATTCTTGGTCATGATCACTTTCATACTATCTTTGTTAAACGTGATAAAAAGTTTATCAAAGGAGGTTATGACCCTATCATTTTGCAACGTACTGCATGCTTGGTGGTGGACCCTTTTACAGTTCGCCACTATGCTTTCCTCTTTAATTGTACGATGACCGGACAGGCTATGGACCCTATGATGACGCCTACCTAAAGCCCATTGGGACGGTGGCATTTGATGTTTGTCTATGATCTTTCTTGTCGTGCCCTTAATGGTTTATTCTCTTGTTGCTCTGGCTTCTGCCAAGTCATTGAGTACCTTCATTGTGGCTTTCTAGGCTATTGTTTTTTTGTATTATATTTACACGAGCATATTTGTGTTTTACTTATATTGCCTATTGATGCTGCCTTGTTGGTTAGAGATTAGATCATGTCGGGGATTTCTTTATTTACACTGTCCTGTTTTAATGGGATGACAGTAGGGTAAGTGTGAGGTTTGGTGCACCCTAGAACCGGTTTAAACCCCCAGTGGCCTACTTTGCCACTGACCGTTCCAAGGCGGTAGCCCTATTGTCAACCCTTTTGTGTTTGTGATGTCGTTTGCTTTTATTGTTACTTTTGCCTTCTTGTTTGTCTGTTTGCATGTTTGTTTCTGTGTTTTGTGGTTGACTGTCATCCTTGAATGCTACTTTCCCTGTCCGATCTTTTTATATTTCTTTACTTATACTGCCTATTAATGCTGTCTTGTTTGTTTGTTAGAGATTATTACATGGCGTATATCTTTATTTACACTGTCCCGTTTACTGGAATGACAATATAGTAAGAGTGAGGCTTGGTGCACCGTAGAACCAGGTTTAAACCCATATCAGCTTTTCTTTGCCACTGACCGTTCCAATGCGGTAGTCCTATTGTCAGCCCTTTTGTTTTGTGATGTCTTATCTTGCCCTTTATTCACCTTTAACGTTGTTCTTTGTTTCTTTGTGTGTTTATGGTTTACTGTTGTCCTTGAATGCTACTTTGCCTGTTCGAATTTTATATCTACTTTTAAAGTAAAATACCGCTTAAGCATGGTCGTTAAAGGACAAACATGAAGCAACAGAAACTGGACACCACGAAATATCATAGTCCTGTTTAGATAATATGAACCTATAAGGTTAAACATGATCTGACGAAGTACAGTTGATGATCATTTCTATAGAAAAAGATTACTCGTACAAAAACATGCAGACCGCAATAGAGACCATATATAAGACGTTTCAAATAGTTACAGTCTTTAAGAAGAGATTACCTTGAAACTGTATAAATTCACAACGGCCGATGGGGAATTGTTTTTATAAATGGAAATTTCTCATTTGGGTTTGTCAGATTTGGAAATACACATTCGTGTTTTATAACATGGGCAATATTATATTGTTTATATTTTCTCTTTGCAGAGTGACAGCTGTCGAATAAAAGCAAGTTTACATTGGATTAGAAATGGGGCTTCATTTGAACGGATAACCATCTTTATGGTTATCTTAATTCATACTTTAGTGTGCCTATGCAGGCTGGCTGTTTATGTATCAAATGAGTATCATTATACACTATATTATTATAATAAACGTGATAAATGAAAAATAAATACAATGTAAAGAGAAATATATACTGATATCAAATTCATCTTATTAAATTATGGATTATTTTAAATGTATATTATGTATACGTATTTGGGACGAGTGTTGTTGCTAAGGAAGTCCTCCATATAAATAAGTCAATGACTATTTTATTGTATACTTTCCTTTTGATATTAATTGTGCGCATAAACATTTTGAATTATTCTTTTATTAATTATATTGCATTGTATTCCATTGCTTTTATTAAATAATTACGTTGATAGTTTGTTTTTGTGAATGATTGCATGGTACGAAATGATCATACATGTAAAGAATTGTTTTTGTGAATGATTGAATGGTACGAAATGATCATACATGATCACGTAAAAAACGCTTGACACAATTTAGAATATCTATCGATGTCTCAGAAGCTTTCTATTTCTCAGTAAGTGTCATATTTCTGGATGGGTCAAAAACGGATCAAGACGGTACACGTAGTATCCATTTCCGGTGTGAAATTTCAATGACACTATTGGACGCACTCAGACGTTTAAACTAATGAGACTGCGAAAGTATACACTACATTCGAACTGAATTGAATATTAGGTGTAGTGCAATAAAAGAGTTAATCTGACGAATGCACTAGTAATAGTACATTGATGGTTACACAACATCTTTGGCTGACTTTGTTTTCTTATATATCCTTCTTAAAATGGAGGCTCATATAATTTACACAATAACATTTCACTGTAGTTCGATTAAGCTATTGTTACCGCATTTATTCCTTCGTTCGTTTGCAATTGTAAATATATTTTAAAATATCGCTTAAAGTTATACCAACTTGAAGTTTATACAAACAGCTGATTGGGGGGAAATCCTTTCTTATAGCCACAGCCAAGATAGCCGCCATTACTGAAATCGTACACACCATTACGTGATTTGGGGCTTCTGAATGGTTTGAAAAAAGGAGATTCTATTAGAGCATATAGTCAGATTGTAAGGTGGATTCTCATTGCATCAGATTACCCAAAGCATAACAAATTCCAATTAAACATCAACATATTATATTTCCATCATTAAAATTGTTCATTTACAATATTTTTACTGAAATTTGCATTTTGGTGGATACAATTGTACTGAGGGATATTTGCGAAAAATAAAATGTCTTTGCTGTCATTATAGGGGTACCCACCTTTATTTCAGCGTAGACTTTAATGAAAGTAAATTGTCAAATAAAGCGATATTTCTTTTGCGTCAGTTTCGTGTGTGTATTGCCTTCAAGGATTCCCTTTTCAGCATGTATCCGTCAGATACTTAATCATGACAACTTGTATACAAACGTGTTAGAAAGTTTATCATAAGAGGTTATGGCCTTATAATTTTACAACGCACTGCATGTGGTTTACACATTACCAGTTCGTCACAATGCCTTTCTTTTTGATTGAGCGATGACCCGACATAAAGTAGGCCCTAGGGGCGCGATGACCTGACATAAAGAAGGCCCTGGGATAACGTCTACCTAAATCCTTAAAGTTGCACCCAAGAAAGTGATTAAAATCTACAGTGGCCTTTTTGTCACTGACCGTTCCACTAACCATATTGTCAACTCTGTTATATGTGTGGTGTCGCATAATTTGTTTGCTATTTCTATTTATGTAATTGTTGTTTGTTTTGAATGAGTGTTTTTGGTTTTACATTTTTCTGTAAATGCTACAGTTCCTCACTTTTATTCTTACCTTTAAATATTATTTCCAGTGTCATTTCTGTGTTATTTTACTTGGTTAATTAGTAACATCGACCGACTTTAACAGCAGCGAATACATGATAACAGACCAATCCAAATTTTATTTATTTATTTCAAAGTTGCCCGTTCGTATCTCCGTTTTCACAATACTAAGACTTAGATAAATGCAACACAGCGATTTAACTAAATATTGAAAAGTGGATCCCTTGGAAGATACAAACACAGACAAGGGAAAACAACACAGCGATTTAACTAAATATTGAAAAGTGGATCCCTTGGAAGATACAAACAGGGGAGAACAATAACAGAGGTGGTTTTAGTGAGTAATGTGTTCATGAGAGTTATTATCAAATGCAACATCTTTCAAGCCTCCTTGCACTGGCTTAAGCGGTATTCTACTTCAAAAAAGAGTATGATAATGGACCTTTGGAAACGGCCGAGCACGACACATACGAAATATTGCAGTCTCGGTTTGATTGAGACTGTTCATGACCGGTAGTGAAATATGCTAGCTACCGCTCACGCCCTCTAGCCCCGGGTTGAACAGAACTCAATATTCATAAAATCAATAGTACAACATTTTAACCATCCCGAAGATGGCATGCATATGGCGGTGGACATGAAGTATACTCCTTCCCCATGTCGTACGGCGTATGGTCCCAGTATCTAATAAAATGAAATGCACCGAAGAGCGAAATAAACATAATGGAATTTAGTTGGGAGCCACAAATACTACTCTTTGGGCTTAAGCCGGTGCTAGGGGTCGTGGGAGGCGTTGCATTATTAAATTGCCTCTCATGAACAGACTCTAATTAACCGAGACTGCTACATTTCTCTCTTGTTTGTGTTTTGGCTTTCAAGGGATCCCCTATTCAGTATTCGTTGATGATCCCACAGGATCAGTAAGTTATAACACTACTGATTTGTTGTCGGTGCGACTTTTTAAAGCCGCCACACATAAAAAATAGATACAAGTCGAACAGAAAATGCAGCATTCAAGTACCACAGTCAACCACAAACACGCACAGAAACAAACAACAACTAGAAAGATGAATAACATGCAAGATATGACATCACAAACAAAAAAGGGATGATAATAGGGCTACCGCATTGGAACGGTCAGGGGCAAACAATGCCGCTGGGATTTTAAACAGGGTTCTAAGTGTCATATTTATTAAGAATGATTAAGTGTTCATAGCTATGACTTACTCGTTCACACGAGCAGTAATTGTACAGTCGCGTGATCTTTTTATCCAATTAACTGGAAAACTGAAGCTGTAAAACGTACGTTTACCGAACTCTAACGTAAAACCTGTTGTTTTTTTTTTAGTTGGAACCGGGTTAATATACTGTTAGAATGACTAAGTGTTGACTCATGTGATTTTCATTGCAACCTGTCGAGAATTTGTCATGAATTGAAGTATTCATGTAACCAATAAGACACCTTAATGTTTAGGAACAATATAGTCTAGACTACATGAAGCATACAATGAACGGCTCTGTTTATTAAGATTTGTTTTTCTTCTTCCTATTCTACCGTAGGTTTATAAATATTATTATTATAATAAAGATGCAATGTAATCAAAACTTAGTTATATGCAAAACCAATTTGCTAAAACACTTTGCTTTATACTATTCTTATATTTAATTGTACCAAATGTAAGTTATGTACAAAACATAACGGGGCACCGCGAGTGTTTTTAAAATAAGTATTGATTTCCGTGTGTCCCTTTAAATAGTAAATCATTTTTAAACAAGGTTAACAAAACGACCAATTGAACTGTTGCTAACGGCCACATTTATTAATTTATTTATATGTTTTAAGGGGATTTCATAGCCCCGGAAACTAAAGTAAAGTTCTTAATAATCACAACGTGTTTACTTAGACCTCGTAAGCGCAAGATCGTGGGTTCGATCCCCGGACGGATCACACTAAATAGTTCATAAATATGGTACCAGTAGCTCCGATGTCGATTTCATGTTAGTGCTAAGGCTCATCGACCCTGTGCCAGTATAGTTGGTAAATGGTCTTGCTTACAACGTGGTCACACTATATAATTGAGCAATTACCTGAAAGTAGGTTTAGTGTCAAATATTTTTTGAATTAATGCACCTCATGTTATTACTATCATTTTAACATTGAATTCTGTATTTGTAGCGTGCTTTAAAACATTCTTAGTTCAAAGACAAATATAGACGTGTTTCTCTCCCGGCATTTCGTATGATTAATATATAAGTCATCCTTTATAATGACAGTTTCGTGTCTGATCCAAATTAAATTGGTTCCCTGTTGCTAGAGGTTTTCACTTCATTAACTCCAGTTTGAACAATAACGAACTGACGATAAGTGATTATTTCCCGGAGCGTATTAAAGCTGATTTCTGCTACAACTACTGTGCACGCAGTTTATTGCGTATAATCTAGTTACTTCCATGATACATAGGCTGACTCATGGCTCAATGCTTTAACCATGTTTTTAAATGTCGTCTGTTAAAATTTGGATTCATACCTTCCGGTTATATATTATATATGAAGTGTTATGGAAAATATTTTATTGAGCGACGAACAGTGTAAAGCCTGACAAGTCTGCACATAGTGTGCATGTTGATCTGGGCCTACACTGGTTCAATGTTTTCGAATATGGCTGCGAAAGGGTTAATAATAGTAAATGTCGTGTTATTATAGAAAAAGAAAAAAAGAAAACGGTATTAGTGCAAATTAAATGCGGCTTTACGTCCCATTAACACAGCATATTATGGTTTATAGGGAAAGCAGCATCAGAGGGAAATGAGATAAAGGAGGAAGTTTCCCGTCAGGTATGTCTCCCTCAGGGAATAAACGCCTACGGAGTTAAGGTCTGTAGCTCTAATGCACATAGGTTTTTCAATGTTCTACCAAGGCCAGTATACCCTTAATGCAAACAATAAAAGTAGTTAAAAACAGCCAGAAAACATAGCTAATACCATAAGCTTCTATAGTCATATGTGGTAAATGTGTAAATTAGATATAAAAGTAGATATAAAAGTCGAACAGAAAATGTAGCATTCAACGACCGCAGTCACCCACAAACACTCACAGAAACAAACAAAAACTACAAAGATAAATAAAAGGCAAGGTATGAAATCACATACATAAGGGTAAAATCAAACACGAAATGTAGCATTCACTGAATACCCCCAACCAAAACGTTCAGAAGTAGACGGATATTTTTAAAAAATCTAATCTTTCTTAATTTATAACAAAAGGAATTAGCCAATTAGCCCATGAGAATCACGCAATTGTGTTCAAAATGCGTAACAGTTCCAAAATGGGAAGCTCTAACACTATGATACTTGTGGCCTCGCAATACTTAGCTGTTTTGATATCAATATAGTGCCCAATAGAAGCCACCGATGCCACCGGTTGACACCGGATGTGAAAGGAAATCATCTATAGGCTTTAAAAATGTTTAAGCCGGGGTTCCTGATAACATGTGTTTCGGGTTGGTCCTATTTTGATAACATTTGTCCATACTTTATTAAATTTGAATTATATTATTAAGAGCGCATTCAAGTTAAATTAGGAATTAGGTTATGCTAGGGATTTTTTAAAGTTAAGACTGACATAGTTTTCTACAATTAAGCAGACATATTTAAAATTACAACAAAGGAAAATAATTGCCTCAGAGTTATAGAAGATAAAAGAGATAGAAAAGTTGAACATGAAATGCATCATTCACAGAACACAGCCAAAACCCGTTGCAGGGGGTTTAAACCAGGTTCTAGGGTGTAATATATACCTTAGTCGAACAAGAAATGTGTGGCGTTCACAGTCAACCAAAATCACATGCATTCAAAACAATCAACAATTACAAGGAAAGAACATAGAAACAACTTATGCTACACCACACACACACACACAGGTTGGCAATAGCGGCACTGCTTTGAAACTGTCGATGGCCAAAAGGCCAACAGGTTAGATAATAATAGCGAGGAGTCGTAAAAAGTCAAATAGTTGAGAAAAAATTCTAAGAAAATAACCTTACATTTTTAAGTGACAAACGACTGCTACTCACCTTTTAAAATATGGGTGCAAAAGAAATATAAAAAGATCGGACAGGGAAAGTAGCATTCAAGGAGGACAGTAAACCACAAAACACAGAAACAGACACCCAAACAGACAAACACGAAGGCAAAAGCAATAATAAATGCAAAAGACATCACAAACACAAAAAGGGTTGACAAAAGGACTACCGCCTTGGAACGGTCAGTGGCAAAGTAGGCAAGTTTCATATATTTAAGATATATCTAATGAAATATTTAAATCTTTAGCGGCATGTTTGCCACTGACCTTTCCAAAGAGGTAGTCAATATTTGTAGTCAATATTTGTAGTCAATATATGTATGTCAATATGTGTATGTCAATATGTGTATGTCAATATGTGTATGTCAATATTTGCATGTCATTATTTGTATGTCAATATGTGTATGTCAATATGTGTATGTCAATATGTGTATGCCAATATGACTGTGTATGTAAATATTTGTATGTCAATATTTGTAGTCAATATTTGTATGTTTTACCCTGTTATGTTTGTCGTGTCACATACCTTGCTTCTTATGTTTGTTTGTTTCGTTTCGTGTTTTTCTTTGACTTGCATTCATTGAAGGCTACATTTTCCTGTTTGACTTGTATATCTACTCTTATTTTGCTACATTTATCTATTGAAACACAGTAAAACGATGTAGAAGTACCATGCATGTATGTAGAATATATTTACGTAGACATTGATATAATACATACTCGGAAATTAGCACATTTGGGCAAGTACGTCGCGGAGACGAACGTCCTGTGTGATGGTTCCGCTTTTGAAAAGACTGCAGATTATTTTAGCAACTACAGCTCTGCAACTGCAGAGGTATGATAAAATGACATTGACGAAACACATAGAAGTAATATATCAAACAAAACGTGAGCTGTGTCATCGGCTGCAAGGAATTTTATTAATATAGACCTGGCTGGACACTTTTTGTGTCGCCTGCGAAGCATAGCCTGTTTCCCAGTGGTAGTTACACTTTTCGTTTCCTGACAATAACATCTCTTAAGAAGGATACATTAGAACGTAATTTGCTACGTACGTACTTTATATGGAAAGAAAGCTTGTTATTGCATTTGAGGTCACTAGAGTCAATATCAAGGTCGCTGTTACTAAAAAATATATAAATGATTTACGGACTAAAACTTTAGGAACGAGATATTGAAACATAAATTACGGTTTAGGAAGTCGATATAGTAAGAAAGCTTGGTATTGCATTTGAGGTCACTTTGTCAAGGTCAATGTCGATTTTACTAAAAAAATGGTATCAATAACCTCAGTTAGAAATGAGATAAAAGATATAACGGATACAATAGGATTATTACAAGAGTAACGTGTTCTGGAAGTTTGTATCACCTCGAGTAGGTAAATGCCAGATCAAGCATTTACCTACGAGAGGTGATACAAGCTTCCAGAACACGTTACTCTAGTAATGATCCTTTTATTATATACGTCTTACACATCATTAACATAGAAATATTTGCATTGTTATTGCATACACATTCAATAAAGCATATTATTTCTCGATAAAGTGCAGCGGGAAAATGTATGTAATTTTAAGGTGTTCATTGGTCTGACCTACTTGTTTTGTTTGTATGACGTAACGTCGTCTTGACGTTCTCGCGCATAGTGGGGTAACACTTGCTTGAATCATTGGAAAAAAAGCTGTTCTATTCTTAGTAAGACAGTGATACTAATTCTATTTTAGTAGCATAGTGATAACCTGTAGTGTGATACGGGTTGTTGTATTCCAGTGTAAGAAAATGAAGGTACTATGTATATATTATTGATAGGTATATAACAAAGTCCCATATAAAGACGGACGTATAACATATATCCTGACCGACCTTTTTACGTGCTTGAATACATATTAAGACTATGTCCACTCTATACGTAGGATGAGGTAACCTTGTTATTTGGGAGTTTAGCTTCATGATGGGAAATCATCACGTTAACGGTAGTATTGTTCTGTTTTTCAAAAATAAGCATTTTAATGCATGAATTGTTTTGACAAACAAAAAGTAAGTACGATTATTTATGTGTGTTATGTGTGCATTACCATATCAATACCCGAAAACTTGGGGTTTTATGTGCAAACAAATATATAACACCTCATGGCAGTAAACTAAAGCACAATATAATAAATAAAATGAACACAATCATTCATGATATGCTCGATATTTTCAAGAGAGTTGTTTATAACAAAACTGTTCAAACTACAAGCGTATTACTTGAATTCATGGCCTTCCATTACACTAGCTTGTAGAGCTTTAACAGGACTGCTTCCGTCTTTGTATTATTTATCTATGGACTAAATATATATGATGATAAGAAAATCAGTCTAGCTTCATTTGTCTTTACTGGTGCTGTATCATACTCTACGTAAGTAAAGAAGTTATAAGGCCCTGAACAAACATAGAAATTTAACCTTTAACAATAGTCGTTAGCTAATACATTCATAGTAACATATAATGCAATATAAACATATGTCTTGATATAAATACATCCATGTCACACGAAGGCAATGTGTTATATAATGTATATTTCTAAGTCAGACTAGTTTTAAAAGTTTAAAAAACATGCACAGTAATTCTCAGAAGCCTCCACCATAATAACCGCATACTAACTGCCTAGTTTGTTACATGATATTTGGAAAACGCCGAACACGATGAATATAACGTATATTGCAGTCTCGGTTTGCTTGAGACTGTTCATGAAGAGTAGTGAAAAATGCTAGCTATCGTTCATACACTCTAGCGCCGGGTTAAGCAGAACTCAGTAGTTTAAATGTCTATAGTACGAACATTTGAGCCATCTCGAAGATGGTATGCATATGACGGCGAAAATGGAACCTTCAATGTGATATTATACCATTCCACGGCCAGCGGCTTATGGTCCAATTTTCTAACAAAATGCCCTGCCCTAAACTAGAAAACAATGGACGATATAAAGAAAATAGAATTTAGATGAGAGTAGCGTTCATGAAGCCTGCATATCACACGTAACAGTTAAAATACTAAATTAAAACCTAAGTGTGATTAAACAATACTCGCAAACTATAAAGGCTGGAGAAGTGGAACGACCTATTCCAATGCCAGTGGCGGATGGTCCCAGTTTCTAACAAAATGCCTTGCCGTAAACGAGAAAACAATGGACGAAATAAACAAAATAGAATTATGTTGGGAGCAGCAAACATGAAAGAGTATCAGAGTGCACCTTTGGAAACAGCCGAACACGACACATACGAATTATTGCAGTCTCGGTTTGATTGAGACTGGTCATGAAGCCTGCGTATCACAAGTAACAGCTAAAAGACTAAATTAACAAGAATTGCAGGGCAATCTATAGTCCCCCGTCGGCCCAGACAAATATTTTCCAGACATTTTCTATGATGGAGATCAAGGACAAGGTCACAATGACCTTATTTTGAAAGGCGACACACCGCTATCCCAAGATGTATTCTCATACCAAGTGTGGTGTCTCTAAGTGTTAGAGTATTGAAACTATGGTCCGGACAAGCATTTTCTACGACAGAGGTCACAGGTCAAGGTCACAATGACCTTATTTTGGTACGCAACACACCACTATCCCAAGATGTATCCACATACCAAGTTTGCTATCTCAAAGTCTTATAGTATTGAAAATATGGCCCGGACAAGCATTTTCGGAACATTTTCTATGACAGAGGTCACAGGTCAAGGTGAAGGTCACTGTGACCTTATTTTGGTACGCGACACACCGCTTTCCCAAGATGTATCCACGTACCAAGTTTGATGTTTAAGTGTTATAGTATTGAAAAAACGGTCCGGACAAGCATTTTCTATGACAGAGGTCACAGGTCAAGGTCAAGGTCACGGTGACCTTATTTTGGTACGCAACACACCGCTATCCCAAGATGTATCCACATACCAAGTTTGGTATCTCAAAGTCTTATAGTATTGAAAATATGGCCCGGACAAGCATTTCGGAAGGACGGAAGGACGGACGGACGGACAGGGTGCAAACCAATAGTCCCCCCGGGACTGTTGGGGGACTAAAAAGCTGACAACATATCCTAAGTGTGATTAAACAATACTCGGAGCCTTTAAAGGCTAGAGAAGTCGAAATTAAAGTAAGTAAACAAAGTATTCACATAATGTACCGTTGATATCTATAAATAAATATCGGGTTCTGCGCTAATGATCGGAATGAATAACAGGTGGTATAACAGGACAACCATATTGTCAACCCAGTTATGTTTGTGATGTCGCGTATTTTGCGTTTGATTTATCCTTGTAATTGTTGTAAGTTTCTTTGCGTGTTTTGATTGAATGTGGTCTTTGAATGCTACATTTCACGTTCGACATTTTTTTTATCTCCTTTAACTGAAAAACAGGAGCGAGTGCATAACATGTTAGTTCTGTGCTCTGCATCCCTTGTATTTCTAGGTTTCAATCTATATGTTGTTATATATTTGTGTAATGGATATGGATCCTTAACTGTAGTAATTGAAACTAATTACATGGTTTCATAAATATATTATAATGGGCATGGTTTCATCCATATATGTGCTATACAGTAATTATATCTCGAATGGACATAGGTTCATCGATTTTATTGTAATTGACATGGTTTCAACCATATATGTGCTATACAGTAATTATATCTCGAATGGACATAGGTTCATCGATTTTATTGTAATTGACATGGTTTCAACCATATATGTCTGTAAGTGTATCTGTCATGGACGTAGGTTTACACAGATAAATCCATATTCTGTTATGGACATGGTTTCGGCCATATATCTGTTATCTATATTTTTCTAAGGGTCACTTAGATGACTATATACATGGTAATTGCGAAACGTCATTATTGTCCGACACAGTACTATTCTATTTGATGTTTTTTTATAACACATTTAATCCAGTTTTATATCATGCTAAACAATTAGCTTGGAAGAACAACAAATTAAATACAATGTATATTCTAAATATAATCTGTGGACGGAATGTCAAAAGCACAAAAAGCATATAATAGTGCAGATAATTATCCAATGTCTAGAATATATATAGAATACACAACAATGAGTAACATCGATTGCAAGTCATTTTATAACAGAGTGTCACCTCATTAATGCATAATACACCACCCTTACACTTGGATACGTGCTATGGACATAACAATGTATACATTAAAATAAGTATACACGTATATATAAAAGTCGAACAGGAAATGTAGCATTCAATGACCACAGCCATTGAACGCACAAGAAATATGTGGCGTTCACTGTCCATCAATGAGACACGCATTCAAAACAAACACACACATGCAAACATATAAAGAAGAAAAGTAAATATAAACTCGCAAAGGAATGATCGGTAATTGACACTACGACTTGAAGAGAAAGGTTGTGCAGCTAACACTAAGCCGTGAAAGAAAAGGACGTTAAAATTAACACTCAGTCGTAAAGGAATGTATGGTGCAATAAACACTAATTTATGAAGGAAATGTGGATGCACATTCATTCGTGAATGAACAGACATTAAACATAAATCAACATCAACCTATAAAGTAAAAATTGAACGGTACAATTAACACTTAGTCTTGACTTTGTCGTGGAAAATACAGCACCAATAACACTAAATGTACATGCAAAAGTGCAACGATAAAATAAAACATAGGCATGAAGGTAAGGACGGTAAAATTAGAATCAAATCGCGAACAACTGACTGTTCAATTAACACTGAGATGTAAATAAAAATAATGTACAATTTGCACTAAGTCTAGAAGGAAAGATTGCATAACTAAGATTACGTCGTCACGGAAAGGACGGTACAATTACCATTAAGTCGCAAACGAATGGAGGACAAAACAATTAACACTGATAACTACAGAAAAGGGGATCTCTTGGAAACAGAAAACACAAACAACAGCGAAAAGTAGCAGACTCGGTTCTAAGTCGTGAGGGAACATACATCATTACAACTAACACGATATATACTACTGCCTCGCCTGACACAACTTGGTAGGGAATGACCATGTAATAAACGAAATTTAATATGATATTTAATTAAAATACCGAATTTTCCCCAATAACAGCTCCTCCTCTTATGGAAATAATCTTCAAACTTCTATGTGTTCGATCTCTTCAATAAGATGTTCCTTCTCATGTGTAACCCTTATAAAATGAAAACACTTTAAATTATATAAGAGCGCCCCTTTGCATAGCACCCGGGCCTACTTTTAGGGTAAATACCGTGCATGCGTGTGATTTATTAATATGATTCGATAATTATGTTTTTGAATTGATATAAATCAGAGGTAGAGAATATTTACATGGGCTATTGGACTCTTCTGAGTATAGCGAGGATTGTGTACACATTAAATCGATTCAAGCTAACCTGTAGACCTTATTGCCTCCTGACCGTTCCAAGTCGGTAACCCTATCTTCACCACCCTTTCTGTTGAATTTTGTCTTTTTCGTTATAATTCTTTACATATTGCTCCTTGTTTGCAGTACAGTGCGGACCTACGATGCTGATGCGTTTGGACGATGTAGTTTCTATAGGATCTCATTTTTCTCCTTTAGAATAACAGTTGAATGTTGCAATCATCTAACATGAAATTAAATATTCAATGTGTTAAAACAATAACAGTTAATTAAGTAAAGGAAATGTGCATACGAATCAACTTTTAAAATACAACACTATCGCACAGTTGGAGGGTCCGGTTTTAGGAACATAGCGGGCGTTGACGTATTTGACAGGTTGAAAGACACCTTCGTTTTGTTTTGCCAATATACAAAATAGTTAAAGTATATTTATCTACTCATTAAAAAAACAAAAAAAACAGTGGTAAATAGTAAATATAACATGTAGAAATACAAACGTATTCAACACATTTAAAAAGGCAACATGATCAATACGATATATAAATAGACATTACTAAAAGAACATGGTCAATATGATATATAGATAGACATTACTATAACCACAATATATGTATAAAAGAAAAAACACTCATTGTTCGAATATAGAGGTAATAACAAAAACGATAATAGCTGTAAAACACTAAACAAACATTATAACACGTCAACTGCGGGAGGATTTTCGTAAGTACGAATAACTACCTCGCTTATAATGACATATATCAACAGTATTAATGTATGCATATATATATTTAGCATGGAGATGTTATGTGATGCTATACTCCTTGTTACTCTTCTTTAATGTAATATCATTTATTTTGCTCCGTGGAACACAATTAACTCGTCTATTTACTACATCAATGAAGAGTAGCAGTGATTTGTCTCCCTTGATACCTCTCCTCAAACAACCAGGTCCAACAATTTGGTTCACCTCTGTTATTATTGTTGTTTACATCAATGAAGAGTAGCAGTGATTTATCTCCCCTGATACCTCTCCTCAAACAACCAGGTCCAACAATTTGGTTCACCTCTGTTATTATTGTTGTTTACATCAATGAAGAGTAGCAGTGATTTGTCGCTCCTGATACCTCTCCTCAAACAACCAGGTCCAACCATTTGGTTCACCTCTGTTATTATTGTTGTTTACATCCAATGAAGAGTAGCAGTGATTTATCTCCCCTGATACCTCTCCTCAAACAACCAAGTCCAACCATTTGGTCCACCTCTGTTATTATTGTTGTTTACATCAATGTAGAGTAGCAGTGATTTGTCTCTCCTGATACCTCTCCTCAAACAACCAGGTCCAACCATTTGGTTCATCTCTGTTATTATTGTTGTTTACATCAATGAAGAGTAGCAGTGACTTGTCTCCCCTGATAACTCTCCTGAAACAACCAGGTCCAACCATTTGGTTTACTTATGTTATTAGTGTTGTTTAACTATATTAGCATGCATGTCGATACCTAATTATAAACCATTGCAAACTCTTTTTCTAATACTTTTGTTTTACAAGTACTAAATATGTATGATGTTCAGGTCATTGTGTTTGAAATACTATTTAAAACAAACACCATCTAATTGCAATACAATGATAAACAAAAAGGAGATCATATATATGGAGCGGCTTAACAACAGCAGAGAGTGCTGATAAGGCTAGAGGGGAGGTAATTTACATGTCACCGCTACCTCCCTTTCTCGCTCTGTATGTATGGACATGTACACTTGTGCCTTGAGTGAGGTAATGTACAGGTCACCGCTACCTCCCTTTGTCGCTCTATATGTACGGACATGTATACTTGTGCCTTGAGTGATGTTATTTACAGGTCACCGTTACCTCCCGTTGTCGCTCTATATGTATGGACATGTATACTTGTGCATTGAATGAGGTACTGTACAGGTCACCGCTACCTCCCGTTGTCACTCTATATGTACGGACATGTATACTTGTGCCTTGAATGTGGTAATTTTACAGGTCACCGCTACCTCCCTTTCTTTCTCTATATGTACGAATATGTATACTTGTGCTTGAGTGAGGTAATTTACAGGTCACCGTTACCTCCCGTTGTCGCTCTATATGTACGGACATGTATACTTGTGCCTTGAATGTGGTAATTTTACAGGTCATCGCTACCTTCCTTTCTTTCTCTATATGTACAAATATGTATACTTGTGCCTTGAGTGAGGTAATTTAAAGGTCACCGTTACCTTCCGTTGTCGCTCTATATGTACGGACATGTGTACTTGTGCCTTGAATGTGGTAATTTTACAGGTCACCGCTACCTCCCTTTCTTTCTCTATATGTACGAATATGTATACTTGTGCCTTGAGTGAAGTAATTTACAGGTCACCGTTACCTCCCGTTGTCGCTCTATATGTACGGACATGTATACTTGTGCCTTGAATGTGGTAATTTTACAGGTCACCGCTACCTCCCTTTCTTTCTCTATATTTACGAATATGTATACTTGTGCATTGAGTGAGGTAATTTACAGGTCAGCGCTATCTCAAATTCTCTCTATGTATGTACGGATATGTTTACTTGTGCATTGAATGCGCCAAAGACTACCCTAACACATCACTGCATTGTTAGAAACAAAAGCATGAGCATTTTTAAATAAAATATAATTCTTCCGTTTGGCATACTGGTACATGTATTAAGAGTCTCATAATATACTCGCGTGGGTCTTTAGCACGCCTAATACAGCATAGCTGCATGCAACAGTATGTCTGCATTCCTTGTTTACTGTTCATGCAAAGATGTAGTTCGCATATTTTCCTAATAATCTTCATCTGTCATTGTATGGATAGACAATATTCTCAAAATAAGAGGTATGTCCGTCACTTAAAAATAAAAAGTAAATTATTAAAATAAGATTATTTTTTTAAATTAACTTGAATATAGAACATTGTGAGACAATACCGTTTACGGTAAAATACTTATTTTGGTAATAAACAGTGGGTCAGCAAGTGTTCTAGTAAATGTTGCATTTTGCTAACACATTTCCTATAAGATTGTTTTACTGATTTTAACTTCTAACTCGTATCGGTTGCGAAATCGGACAGTCACTTTTTAATATTGTGTTGAAATGTAGTAGCACGAATTCGTCAGTCACTGTTTTAATATTGTGTTGAAATATAGTGGCACGTGCTCTAACTTTGCAGACGATACGATTTATTTTTCACGGCAGCTATTTTACGATAGCATATTTTGAAAAATGCAAACACAAAACATAAATCTTAAATATAATTTAAAATCCAATTTAAAAACTCTTTAGAATAATACAAACTATGATTTAATAGTAGTTCAAAACTAAATAAGGTTATTGATGGGGCCCGTAAATCTCTGTTTTGTTTCGTGGACTGCTGTAAAGATGCTTGAACCAGCTAGCGTTAACGTGGTTCTCGGCATTCTTATAGAGACTAACTTACTAAATAACGGAAAATTAAACTACAAAACCAGCCAGCGTTAACGTGGTTCTCGGCATTCTTATAGAGACTAACTTACTAAAAAACGGTTAAATTACACTACAAAACCAGCCAGCGTTAACGTGGTTCTCGGCATTCTTATAGAGACTAACTTACTAAATAACGGTAAAATTACACTACGAAACCAACCAGCGTTAACGTGGTTCTCGGCATTCTTATAGAGACTAACTTACTAAATAACGGTAAAATTACACTACAAAACCAGCTAGCGTTAACGTGGTTCTCGGCATTCTTATAGAGACTAACTTACTAAATAACAGTAAAATTACACTACAAAACCAGCTAGCGTTAACGTGGTTCTCGGCATTCTTATAGTGACTAACTTACTAAATAACGGTAAAATTACACTACGAAACCAACCAGCGTTAACGTGGTTCTCGGCATTCTTATAGAGACTAACTTACTAAATAACGGTTAAATTACACTACAAAACCAACCAGCGTTAACGTGGTTCTCGGCATTCTTATAGAGACTAACTTACTAAATAACGGTTAAATTACACTACAAAACCAGCTAGCGTTATCGTGGTTCTCGGCATTCTTATAGACACTAACTTACTAAATAACGGTAAAATTACACTACAAAACCAACTAGCGTTATCGTGGTTCTCGGCATTCTTATAGAGACTAACTTACTAAATAACGGTTAAATTACACTACAAAACCAGCTAGCGTTAACGTGGTTCTCGGCATTCTTATAGAGACTAACTTACTAAATAACGGTTAAATTACACTACAAAACCAGCTAGCGTTATCGTGGTTCTCGGCATTCTTATAGAGATTAACTTACTAAATAACGGTAAAATTACACTACAAAACCAGCTAGCGTTATCGTGGTTCTCGGCATTCTTAAAGAGACTAACTTACTAAATAACGGTAAAATTACACTACACAACCAGCCAGCGTTAACGTGGTTCTCGGCATTCTTATAGAGACTAACTTACTAAATAACGGTAAAATTACACTACAAAACCAGCTAGCGTTATCGTGGTTCTCGGCATTCTTATAGAGACTAACTTACTTAATAAAGGTAAAATTACACTACAAAACCAGCCAGCGTTAACGTGGTTCTCGGCATTCTTATAGAGACTAATTTACTAAATAACGGTAAAATTACACTACAAAACCAGCTAGCGTTATCGTGGTTCTCGGCATTCTTATAGACACTAACTTACTAAATAACGGTTAAATTACACTACAAAATCAG